>JAUZTA010000003.1:11881807-11894741 GCA_034780835.1 Ctenochaetus striatus
AGTCCTTAATTAGTGACAGCAGCCTGGCATACCTGGTGTGAGCCTTCATCTGCAGTTACTGAGAACTCATTTGATTATACGAAATTTCCTCTGTAGTTACTAATTATTTTGCTAAAAGCAAAAACTAGACTTTTTAAATCAATTTTTTGTCTCAGAATTTAGTGCAGAGGAGTGGATAAGTACATTTTTGTTCAGAAATGTGCATTTTAACTACCATGTAACTGATATCAGATACAGGCAGTAAGATGGGACTTCGTAACGATACAGCCTCAACTAAGCTTACGCTGATAAGTTTGTCCAGGTGAGGCAGGTCCACTTATTATTGCAGAAACCTTTATTCTGGCCCTTGGGGCAGCATTTCTAGCTTCAAACACTATATTGGCAATTTGAGAAGCAGGGATCATGCCATAGTTAATACAAAGATAGTACAGTGACACAACTGTGACTAATGATTTGGTCACCCTGGGTATATAGCAGTAATTTAAAGGTACAAATGGTAAGGGTTGCAAAATAGACTGACAAGATGAAGTATGTGTAATTTACTTTAAGAGGGTCCATGCACCAGCGGCAGCCTTTTGTGCTTGAGAGAGAGAGAGAGAGAGAGAGAGAGAGAGAGAGAGAGAGAGAGGAGATTTTAAGTGCTTGCTTTTTGAAGTGTATCTTAAGGTGTGCTTAAGGCTCGAGCTGTATCCTCCACACCTCCCACCCACACATTAGCCACAGATGGCACTAAGATAACTAGGAAGACACCAAACAAAACATCACTTTACTTTATGGGCCCAGCAATGAGACACCTTGTTTTACAGCTTCACATGCTATCATCAGTGGTTAGTGATGTAACATGGAAGCAGTGGCTCTTAACCTTCGCTCAGGCAACAACCTGAAGGAACACAACATATCATTAGGTGAAACAAGGAAACGCTTTGTTATTTCTTGAAAGCTGGTCAAAAATTAAACATGTTGATCCACCAATGCAGACACAGACCTAAACTTAATTCAGGAAACAATGATTTTCTTATCTCTGTCTTTGTTTCGCCTGACCTCCTTTATCACTATTTTATTTGTAGAAGGCAAATCTACTGTTCAGTGCAAATAGCAGCGCAGGGTGGAGCTCAGCACCATTACTGATACGGGCTTGTCACAGAAAGGCATCCAAAAGAAAACAGTGCCTGATCTATATCTTTCATATGTACCGATCGCTGCCGTGTTCAGAATCCGCTGAGTGAAGGAGCCTCAGGTACCTAAATACCATGGGAGCATTTTTTAGGTCAGGGAGCTTTTCTCTGGCAAACCTCAGGCACAGGCTGTTGATAAAGAAAGCTCTTCAGTGACATTATGGCTCAGTCTGCATTACAGTGTTACATTAGGTATTGTTTTGCTGTAAAGTTTCTGCTAATTTTTGTCATTTTTATCATATTCTTTCCTCAACAAGCCTTACAAAATATCCAAATTGGGCAGATTCTTGTGGAGTATACAGCCTTATCTTAACAGCACTTTATCCAGGCCCTATTGTTCTATGGAGTCAGGAAAATACGTCAGTCTGCAAAAATAGACAAAGCATTTTAGGATTACAGGATATGACATCATATGAAAAAACAAAACAGGCCCTGCTGAGCATGAATGCAACATTTTAGCAACAGAAAACTTTGTGGCCTGGGAAAAAAGCTAAAACAATAGCTTAATCTGCTGTCAAAACGCAACATTCACTTAAGAGTCACATGTAATGCAAAAAGGTTAAAATAGTTTCTTGGTTTAGACCTGAGAAATATTTCAGTATGAAAATGTTAAAATGTTTTTTTGGAATCCCGGTGTTCATTTATTTACTCAGTGTCTTGAAAAAAGAGCAGAGAGCATTCAGAAAGGACTGACCATAGCTGGTGCAGAAGTTGAGGCATTTAGCTTAAAGTCTGACTTTTAAATGCAAATGGAAAAATTCAGTGACACCTGTGTTCTGATGGTAACAGCTAATGCAGAGTAGTCATTCTGTGAGCAACCACGATCTGACTTTACGCTGCCCACGGCATGAGAAGGCGGAAAGAGGGTGGAGGAGTTTATTACCTAACAAAGAAGTTGGAGAAGTGCAGCCTGTTGCCTGCAGCTCCTCATATATAACAGACTTATGTGACTGATTATTCTTCCTGCTGTCAAAAAATATTAACAATTACAATTGTCTTGTTTTTTGATGCATGAATACAATGAGTGCAAAGTTCACTGACAAACACATTAAAAATCCTGTTACTGTTTAACAATTATGTGAGCTTGTGATTCAACGGTTAATTGCAGAAGAGGCAAATGTTAGGTTTGCATTTGCAGCGACTTTAAGGACTAGTTTGTAGAATTTAGTGGAATATAGCATTGAGGTTCAGATAGCAACCCACTAACCCCCCCCATGCACACTGTCCCCTTCTGAGTGTGTAGGAAAACCTACTGTGGCCACGGAGCTCACAAAACTTGGAAAGTCGCTATTTAGAGTCAGTGTTTGGTTTGTCCATTCTGGACTACTGTAGGAATATCAGAGTGTAACATGGTAGAGTCTGTGAGAGCACCCACACTCTGTAGATAAACATAAAGGACTCAAGCTCAGGTAATTAAAACACCTGTCTTTATTTTATACACAGACAATCAAGTCAAAAGATATTTTGAGGTATATATTACACATATATTTTACAATACTTATCTTAGTCAGCCACTGGCTTAATCATCATTGGGTAGCTCATCTGATGATAGATTGTGACAAAATAGATATTTATTTAAACAAAAAGCTTCAAGATTTCACTTTAAAGCACATGCCTTTGATCTACTGAGAACGTGTGCTGTGCTGGATTCATGTCTGATAGAGATAAAGCGATAATAATTGTTCCCATAAAGACACAGACAATCAAGTCAGAAGATAACGCCACTCCTGTTGTAATGTTGGACTTGTTTCTGGTGTCATGTTCTCAGGAATGTTCCCTCTAGTGAAACTGCCTATCTGTGTCCTTAGTGATGAGAGCTAAAAACAGTACAATCAAGAATCTGCATAGACAAGTCTCAAGGGTGACGCAATCCTTCAAGTAAGTCAGCTAACACTGACACAGTTCCAAGTTTCCAGGGCTTCTGGGTAAGGAAGGGTTAAAAAAAAAAAAAAAAGCCTGAGTGCGGTTGTCCCAAGCAATCCAAAGGCATCCCAAGTACTTGCTGCTGAGGGGAGAAAATATTTGAAGCTGGAAAAGAGTGGTGAGGATTTGAGAGCCTCTTTGCCTTTTTTCACAACCATCCTCAAATGTGAGTTAACTGTACTGACACGCGATGAGTTCGGTTAAAGTGGTATTTTAGTTGACAACACTGTGAAGAGAGCTCTAGATAGAGGCAAAAAAAAAGTTTTGGCACATCAGGATCCAGGGGAAAATCACAGAAGGATGATGAAAAACAGCCAAGACTGAAAAGACAGCACTTACTTGGTTCATGATCAATGCAGAAGCAGAGTTGAACACTAAACACACTAGCTGTTATCAACCACTGACATTCCCTTCCAAAGCCACATGTCATACACACAATCTACCCTAACATGAGCAAAGTCAGTAAGAATGGTGCACAGGCCCCCAGTGGGAACAAGGGAAGTCAGTGATTTGAGCCTACAACTCTGTACATCCTCTCCACAATAAACACCACAACCTCTAACTAGCCCACAAGAGACCACCAGAGTGTATATCTGTGTCTCTGTGTGTGAGTAAGTGGGGCAGACAGGACACGGGTCATGGTCAAGGATGAAAGACCCCCCGTAAATGTGGCTGTGTGTGTGTGTAAGGAAAAGAGAACGAGGAAAGGAAGAAGAGGGGGAAAAAAACAGTATTGATAGAGATATGGAAAGAGGAATAAGTGCAGACAACAAGGCAACTGTACATTCGTCCTAAGGGATTGACTATGCGAGTGCGCTGATTTTCGGGTCAAACCCTGCATGCGTCAGTTCTGGACGGCTTCCATTTAAGATGCATCTGAGCTAGTGCGGTTAGAGCGGCTTCCCCTCAGGCCATGCCACTGCAACCTCTCTTGTGACCACAGCCTCACTTTATTGCTAGATAAACTTCTCTACCAACGCCTGTTTATTTGTTTATTAGATCAAGACAGTAATGGCTGCTATTTCTGCTCAGCACAACTTCTTTTACTGACTCAGACAATGAGTCAAGCATTGAGAGCATAAAGCAGCTGCTGTGGTCAGTGAGTGTGAAAAGCAGCCAGGTGCACAGAGAGACTCGAGCCTGGAGAAAGGCTTTGCTCTTTCACTGATGAGCTGCACAAAACTGAGGATTTAAAGAGGAAAGTCTGTCTTCAAACATGAGACATCTGCAGTGCGATAAGGTTGTTATTGAGAAATATCTGAGTTGCTGTTCACAATGTGCACATGGATGATACAAGCTGTCCATGAAGCACAAAACATTCAGAGGTTGTCCACACATTAAGCATCGTGCTAATGCACATTCATCTGGCTGCCTTGTTTAGTGTTCAAAACACAGTTGGATACATTTGCCAGAGCCAAGCGGCTCTTACAAGGGTTTGAACTATGCACTCTGGCAATGAACCAAACAGCCACCAGAGTTCTCCTCCTTGGCCGAGGGCAAATTTTTTATTCCTTTCCATGGCAGCAATGGGAGTTTCCCGGATTAAAGCTAAAGAAAGCACCAGTATTCATTTAAGGAAGATTTTACGACACGCCAGGCATAATTTTAATCTCTCTGAACTGGGTGCAGATACAATGTGAACATTTTCAGATCTGAAGTGTCTGAATTGGAAAAAAAAAAAAAGGTGAAAATGAGAAACAGACTTTAACTGGTCTGACCAGCAGTGCTGTTGCTCCTACTGGTGCTCCAGCAGAATAAAAGGGCTGGAAAACCAGAATGACTCCTGTGCCATTGTCTTTACTAGCTCTGTTTCCTTTCTTTCCTGTTTACACATCTCCTCCCTGTTAGATCACATTCTTTTTGGGAGTGTAATGCTGAAACAGGTTAATTTTAGTCCGTGGATGTCTCCAGTAAAGGCAGACATAAGGCTATATTTTATTTAATGTGTTGCTGGAATGGCTATAGTGTTATTTTTGGTTTTAATTATGTCTGTCTGCTCATAAATGTATGTGAGGTGTCCTGTTTTGTGTATGACCCGTGGCACTAAAGGGGGATTTGTGTGCGTCAGTGTCCAACTCACCCTGAGGGCATGTATGACCACATCCTGGGCCTCCAGCTCTCCCTCCAAGATACTGAGGAGAGTCAGCAGCTCTGCTCTGCTTAGAGCCTCCACATTCATCTTCTCATCCTGAGGGGACACAAAGAGAGAAAGCAATATTCTTACTCATTACTTTTACTACTTAAAAGAAGTAAACTGACATAAAATGCAATCAGGATGATCTACTCAGTCAAGAAAAAAATGCTGGTGGGAGTAACATGTATGGATTTACATGAAGTGCAGTACTTAGTGGTGGCTTGTCTAAGTGCATTTTTCAGTGAGTGGCACAGGGCTGATATAGATGGGCCTTGGGGTCCCATCTGTGGCCTCACTGGGTTGTGCTATGGGTTATAAACAGGAAGTCATTAGCATATATGCACGTTAAGTTGCTGAGAGACTAAGGACAGCTGTCTGCTCTAGTCAAGCTCAACTGTCCACTGCAAAGGTTCTGCAAATACCAAAGGCGTTTGGCGAATGTGATTGTTTGTGCCACCTTATCTGGCACTCTTTTATGGCACTAGACATCCTGCCCCTCTATCCACTCTATCCTGTGATTCATCAGCCAGGACCAGTCTAGTCATACAGTCCAGACATAACACACGTCACACAGCTGACATCACCCTTGACATTAAGAGGAAGACAAAACACTGCTGACTTCATCTTTTAAAGTAGTGGTTAAGTCACTTTTAGCTTATTATCAGTACCTTATAATACTGTGACTGCTCTTTTAGGGTAATGATCGTGTTTGACAAGGTATGTACAAACAGTAGAGTCAGCTAGCAGAAGCTATAATGATCAGCCTGCCTGTCATACCTCACATTGCGCTCTCTCATACTTCACAGATAAATAAACCGACATCAAAAAACAAAATTGCATTGCAGGAAGCCGCAAGAGTTCAAAGTATGTACCAGAGAGAGTGTATACCTGCTATATAATCTCTGCAAGACACAGATGGGTGTCAAATTTAAAAAAAAAATCCAATATTACAGGTCTTACTGCGATGTTAGACTGTCAGAAGAACTCCAGTAGAAGATAGTTCCTCTACAACAGGGATAGAAACCATTCTTGCAAATGATTTCACTGTTTTCATGAGAATGATCACTGTTAATTATGGGGGCTCATAATGAGATGAGATCTGCTTTCTGGCATGAAATTCATATACTTAGCATGCTCATTCAACTGTCTAGTGAACCCCTTAATACCAGTATGACAGCATCAGCATTTATGTTTTTTCCACTCATATGCTCTGGATTTTCCCATCTAAATCAAAAGAGAAAGCAACAGTCCTCATCTTGGCTTTGAGCAAACCTCTCCTCTCCACTACCACAGAAGGTTGAATCTCCAGTCTTCTGTTTACTTTCTTTAGCACCGTCCAAGTTCCTTAGTAGGCTTTGTGGCTCACCACATATTCGAAGAGAAACAATGAGGTGTGAGTCAGTATTTACTTACCGGCCACTAGCTTGACATGTATTGTGAGGGTGACTTCCAGTCCTGCCCTTCCCCATCCACACAAACATAAATACTCTGATATTAGTTCAAATATTAGTGTGTTTTGGAGCTGTTGCCTGTTAGTGTAGGTTGAACTTGCAATGGGTGTCACACAATATCCGTAAAACAGCTTCCATAGGAAAAACATTCCAGCATTCCAGGGATGCCCACACCATGGGAATCATTTCTCAAGAGTAAATCCTCGAATCCCATTATGTGGCCCATGTTGGTTTCAAGTGGCAGTGTTGCAGTTTGGCTTTGTTAGGACTTGTGGAAGAACAACTAACCTGCCAATGTAAACATCTTACAGCCTCATCATGAGACTCATGCCTATGAAATAATTATGTTAACACAGAATCATTTAATACCTAATTTTACAACATAAGTATGGTGGGTGTCAAAATTATGAGCATTTGAAAATAGTTCCCTGTTTTCCGCCTCTTGTTTTTTGTCTTGTCATTTCTCTCTGATAACAAGCAACATCTTGGTTAAACTTTTCTTATCTTGGCTGAGAAACCAGGAAGGATGTGTGCTACTGCGCTCAGGCTGCTTGGTGTGTTCAAAGCAATAAATGATCGCAGTGGTTGCTGAGGGACAGCAGAGGATCCACCTGCCGTCCTGGGCCTTTGTCTGACACAAGGGACTGTCATTATTTTCCATGTCGGCAACATTCAATTCAATTGCTAAATGTCACAGACACCACAACAACACCAAATTATCTATAATCTCTGTGGATTGCCTGGAGTGATAATGGTAAAATCAATGCTGCATCAATACCACTGAAGTATACACACCCATGAGCCTGAAAATGAACTCAGCATGAGCACCCTGGATCTCAGCGATTGTTACTGTTTTCTACAATTTTTCCCAATATTTTTTTGGATTTATAATAAGATAATAGTGAATTAATGTCAATTCCTACTTAATACAAATTTACATGTATGTAGAAAATACTTAAAACATTTTGCACTTCATTTAAATTAAATTACATACACATGCATTCACAGAAATCACAAGTTTATGAAAACTGGCTTAAAGTAATCGAAATCCATTGGCCAAAATGTGTGTAAACACTTTCAATTAGGTAGTGATTTATTATTTATTATTTATCCAAAATGTTTCCAGCTGCCCAGAATCTGTCTGGCTCTTACTGATCTGACAGATGACCACCACAACATGTGCCTGCTGGTACAAACACTGCCTGACAACACACGTGGAAAGTAAGTCCTTATATGTTTTTCTGTCTCTAGTCTGATTGTGTCCATTTTTCCTCAGACTTATTTTTTTCACAATATATTTGACGTATTGAGCTTTTTTTTTATTAAAAAGTATTCTCTGTTATTTACAGGCAACTGCGTCGACATCTGAGCCTGGCCATGATCTCTAAACTGTTAGATGGGAAATGTTCCTACAGACCTACAGAAAAAGAGATTCAGGTGATTTTCTCCAGTGTGTAACCTGAACAGTTTCCTTGAGGTTCTTGAGATGTACTGAACATCTGCAAATATCTTCAGCTCTGACCTTCCTTATTTTATGCCTTGCTCAGCTGTCTGAACTGAGGCCATATCTGCCCCGAATGCAACCCTCCACCCTTCTTCGAAGCATGCTAAACTCCTCCAGAGGGACTCAGAAAGTTAAGGAAGACATGGCCACCCTAGACCAACAGGTGAGCATGTGGTTCATGCAGTGCACTTCAAAATGTTTCAGCCCAGAATTTATTTTAGATCTCTGTAAGTTGTGTAAGTAAAAGAACATTACTGTCACAGAATTATAATGGTATGTTCATGTTTGTCAGGCCTACTACTTGTGCTATAGCCTTCTGACACTGGCAAATGAAGCTTCCAAATTTCAGTTCTTCCCAGCTCATCAAAAGGTAGTACTCCATTTATTTCCTTTTTTGAGGGGGTGGAGTGACTTAAGTCTTTCTCTTTCTCATTATCTTTGGGGGGGTTTAATGTCTGAGGATGGTGACATTCTTCTTCTTCTGAGAGGTGTTTCAATGTTAACTTGCCTTTACCTTCCAACTTTTAGGAGCAACTGCTGGTTCTGTCCTCTGAGCTGGAAACACATGTTAAGTGTGACATCAGAGAGAGCGAGAAATGTCTTTACCGCAGCAAGGTAAGTGTAACTAACAAATTCCAAGTGTGTGTTTGTTCATGTGTGTGTTTTTGTAGATTTAGATGAAGTATAAAAAATTGTATGTATTCTGCATTTAAAAGGTTTCACAGCCTTTTTGATTCAGAGGCGTTCAGAGGCTTCCGGATGCTTTCACGTTTAAACTCATGACAAAGTTCAGTGTCTGTCTAAAGTTCTAGAGACACAGTGTGCTACATTGAACACCATCCCTCTTCGCCCTCTCCTTCCAGGTAAAGGACCTAGTGGCCAGGATCTACACTAAGTGGCAGATGCTTCTTCAGCGGACCAGGCCTCTCAATGTACAGTAGTCACAATATTTTATTTACACCCTTTTCCCCTAAAAGAAAAAAGCAGTACACAGTTCAAACAGGCTCATTTCAAGAGTCCTTCAATAGAGGAAAAAAGAATTCTATATAACTCTAATTCACAGTTTTCCTTCTGCAGGGTAAGCTGTATGATTATTGGCAGCCTTTGCGTGTGGATTCATCAACAAGCAGCCAAGAAGAGCAGGAAATGGACACAAGTGATGATGAAGAGAGGCTTTTAAAAGAGGAGAGTGAAGAGGGAGAAGAAGAAGAAAAAAGCCGAACTGAAGACAATGATGATGCACTGATCACCGAGGAGAAGGAAGAGGGAGACGATACGATGGATGAAAGAATCGAAACAGGGGATGAGACCAAGCCTGAAGACATGGAGGGAGACGATACCATGGATGACACAAATGAAATGGAGGAGGCAGCAGGATCAGTATCTGGGGAGATTAATTCCGTGATGCCAGAGATGGAGCCTCTAGTACACACGGAGTCAGAAGTCATTAATGAACAAGTGGAGGCTGGAGACATAGACTCTATTCTGGTGGAAATTGAAAATTTGGTTGAGACAAAACAAACCTCTGAAGATGACAAGGTAGCAGTATGTGATACAGTCTCATAGAGATATTTTATTTGTTTTCAGGGTGTTGCTATCCATTGCCTTATTGTTAAGAAAATTTGCACTATTTTCAAAGCCCTAACCTCCGAGTTTCATTGTCATTATAAATAATAATTGTATATTTATAAATAAAACTACATTGAGAAGAAAAGACAGAGTAAGTTGATGCCTTATTTGTTTGTTGTTTTTGAAGAAAAAAACTTGATTTTATGTAAATTATTTCTGGTGTGTGCAATGTGTAAAACTAAGAGTAGGTATGGGATACATAATCATACTGCAGCTGAGTGCCTACAACAGTCTGTGTTCATTTAGAGTGCTTTTTTACATTGTTTTTCCATCTATGTTGGTGAAATTTAAATATATTTTCAAAATAGTTGTGTTTTATTGGTGTGTTTTCTTAAGCTGTTCTGAGTAACTGAAAGCTGACTGTGTATCATGTGCATGATATGCTGCAAATGGGCCTCAAGTTAAAACAGGTGATTAATACTTCACGTTCCCCGCTGGTTCATCTATTTTTCAGTGCGACCAGGGTCAGAGGTATGAAGCAATGTCAAGAGCATTTTTTTTGCATAGGTCTATTCTTTTGTTTGTTGATTTATTGTTAAATTTGACTTTGTTGTGTTAAATGTGTGCAAAATTTTGTTAAATTTCCCTTTTTGGAACTATTTTTTTAAGAGACAAAACTACTTTTTTATAGCTCTTGCCAAATATGGAAAATAAACTTTATTTACATTTTAACAAAATTCTTTGCTGTCTCAAGCAAATTTAGTCTGTTCCTACCTTTACTAGCAATATTGTTATCAATAATAATCTTTTACATAAATAAAACTTACATTCAAAACATGGCAATTCCTTAAAGCTAAGTTGCCAAGTTTGTTTTGAAGTGTTTTATTGTGTAGTTCCACTTTCGGTAAGCATTGTTGAGTATTTATTCACCGACCTAACATGTATCATTTCAAGTATTACCTATTTTTAATTTACATAAAGAAGATGTGCTCCCAAAATGTGGTATGGTCATACACGAGGAAATATGAATCTTTGGAAAAATAAACTTGTAGTAATGGACTTCATTGTGTGTAGAAAATACAACTTTACATTTATAATACTATTAAAGGTGAGACTACCTTTGTTGAGAGCTAATAACGTTAATTTTGAGAAAGTTTCTTTGATTTTAAAGACAGCCTGAACAAGTTAAATGTCAAATAGCCTAGTCCAGATAGTGTTTGCAGTGCATGAACTGCAAACACAATGAACACATACACAACCATAACTCTGGATCAAAATAACGGGTGGATTTGTTCCTTATCCATGCAGAACTCAGTGTTAAAATTAATTATTTGAAACAGAAACACGGGCTGATGTTTCTGATCCATGAAAAATCAGCTTCGCCTCCTCTCCTCGGCTCTTGGTTTGTTCCGCTCCGCCCCACTTTCACTGGGTTGCTCGGCAACGGTAGTCAGGTGACTGTCTGCAGACAGAACATGGCTGACCTGTCAGAAGACCAATGAGGGAAAGGCCAAATTTACCATAGTCGATCTCCTTTTTTACGACCTTCCTGATCACATCTGACCGTCGTGTACAACAGTTTACCGGAGGTGTTCAAGGTAAGCATAAGAGCGCTCAAATTTGGTTCGTTTTATCACCCTGTTGTTTGGAACAGCTGCAGCTAACGTTTGTGTTGGCTAGCTAAGTAGAACTAGCTGTTAGCCAAACAGTCCCCGCTTTCTCCTTAAAAGCACGTCTTTTTCAAATCTGAAAGCTTGCAGGAGGAAATAGCGTTTAGGCAACTTCACACGGATACAACAAGTGGGCTTCCGCAAATTTCTAACCTTGTAATTTAAGCAAAAAACGAGTTTCCTTTAGCCGTAAAACTACATTGACGTTAGCCAAATAAAAGATAACGTTACGAGTTAAACTGTATTTTATTGTGTGGTATGCCATTGACTCTGGGAACCAAAGTCACACACTTACACACACACACACACACACACCATAAATGCAGGTCCACTCGTACCTGAATGCCCACATGTGTGCAGAGTACGTGGAAGGTGAGTCACACTTGGTGAGAGGTGAATCCGAGTGCAGGAGGACAGGTTTTTGGCACGTAAAGATAAAGTGAGAGTGCGACTGTAATTTAAAATTATGTGTTTTTACACAACGTTAAAGTCAGTAACATCATCCTCGATCTGTTATCTGATGCAATTATGACATAATGTGATTTTAAAGTAAACCAAACCAACTTTAAGTATTGAGTTTTACTTTGAAAACACTCTCACTCTCACATTCCTCGAGTGGCGTAACAGACGAGACAAGATTTGACATGAAAAAACAGCGAAGAACGAGACCGAGGCTGATCCTGGAACAGTTGAACTTTTATCTCAGGTGTTCCCTCACACACACACAGACACAGTTAACTTCTTTAAGAGTTTTTCAGTTGCTCTTTATTCCAATTTTCTCCCCTTTCGCCGCCGGGAAGAGGGAAGGAAAGCAGTTTGAGCAGATCTCCGTCCCTCAGGAGGCCTCTTCATCCCCTCACAGGAACGTGTCAGGTGTGATCGGAGGAGTGAGACAGAGATATTCCAATTAGCCGGAGCTGCCGCATTACAGTTACACTGATCTCCAGACGCATGCTGACAGAAGGGGCAGCTGGTTGGAGGACTCGTGCTTTATTTAATGGGGCCTGGGTGGGTGGAGGTGATGGAATGCAGGGTGGTGCAGCCTGCAGTGAAGTCAGAGGGAATCATTCAGCCTCTGTCAGTTTAAAGTCAACGACCGTTTTAAAATCTCATAATCTAAAGACTTAAGTGCATAATTGCAGAGATAATAACAAGTTTAATTGGATGTTCGCTCATGTTCCTCTGTGGATAATGATACACATGTTACACATGTCCTAAAACATAAATTGAGGTTTAAATAACATTTAAATAAAGTAGTGAGTGTTCATTTACTGCAACTGTTCTGCATTTGCAAATAAAATATTTAATATACGTCGGGTTAACATGCATTGGAGCAATAAAAATGCAGAAATATATGTATATAATAGGGCTGTCGAACTCAAACTCCTTTCAACGGCACTAATTTTTTTAACGCACGATTAATGCACACATGGTCTGTGCCTTGCCAGCTCCCGTAGTTTCAGGAAGTGGCGCTAAAATAACATTGCAAACGGTTACAAAGCAGAAAT
>JAUZTA010000003.1:11915777-11928468 GCA_034780835.1 Ctenochaetus striatus
CTGTGAAACACGTACACCCATGGATGCAAACTTGCTTGAGCGCACACAAACACATACATACACATGCCTAAGGGAGAGGTGGAACTCATGGGAAATCACAGCGGGAGGATGGAGGAGGCAAAGTCATTCAAAGTGATTTAAAGAAAAGCAATCAGCCGAGTGTAGCCGTCTGAACTGATATGTATTGCCCGCAGATAGGCCTAAACCTGCCTGCTCAAGGTCTCATTATGGAAACGGAGTGGAAGAGCAGAGCAGGAAGATCATAGCAGATGAACTGCTGCTTTTCTAAAATGTTAGTTTAGTTCACTGAGGGCATTCAGGTGAGTCCAATTTGATTCGAATTGTCAAATATACGGGATTCATTTGGAATCAATTAATTCCAGTTCAGCTGAATTAAACTCAGTTGCTTAAATTACCCTAAATATTTGCATCCCAATCAGTTCTGTCAACAGAGACGCGAGAGAGTGACCCCGAGGTGCAAATAGACATTTTTCCTCGCAGCAGGCAGTTTGACTTGTCATAACAGGCAAAAGCACAAGTGTAGCTAATAACATTAATGATGACTCAGTTCCATTAAGTGTCTCCATCCCAGTGAGCCAGCGAGCACAATGAGTTCCCAGGAAATGGCTCACGTAGTTGAAATGTAGCTATCATCGTTGTTATTAATTACTTTGCTTTTCCTGCTGGCAAAGTGAAATATCTGCTGTGAAAAAAGATCTGTTTTTATGTGACAACTGAGTGACATCAGTCAAGGAACATGTGACCTTTAGAAGTCATGCAACAACATACATTATATTCTTTCTTTGAATTTATCTTGCTCAGCAGAGGCCCTTTTTCCCCCCTTCAAACATCACAATCATTCTGTCATGTCAGAGTGTATTTCAAAGTACTGTGGCATGTGCACATCGACAGCATGGAGGCCGGTGCCACAGTTACACACAGCGGAGCGACGTGTCACAAATCTGATGGGTGCTGGACAACACAGGAGAAGTCTGTCCGTCTGTTCCTGTCAACTCTGACCATTAGACAGAGTTTGTGTAGAGAGACTGGAGAGAAGAAGAGATAAGGCTTTGAAATTATGGCTACCTTTGCTGATTTGAAATGTATTGTTGAGTTTGGTTTAATATTTGTAGTCACTGTCTCTGCCATTTGTCCGTGTAGTTACATAAGCTAAGGGATCACATCAGGGTTGGTAGGGACTCTGTTTATGCTTCAAGCTGTTTACTTTAATACAAAAGTAGCTTTATAAGAGATTGACATTGTTGGGTCAGAGTGAAACATTTCCGGGCCTTTTGGATGGATAACCATTAAATATATCCATGTTTACCTCACGATAAACTGGAATAACTTTGTTAAAAAAAAATCCGTCAATTTCCACTGAGTAACAACTGAATATGAAGTTCGGTGATGTAACAGCTGAAGAAAAAAAATGCTTTGTTTAAATACATAACAAACAAACAAGCAAACAAGCAACAGTTATAGAAAAGCTCCATTCAGCTCACTCAGGTTAATCTAAGTCTCTGCAAGATTTTTCTCACAAGGATTTTGGTCATGTAAGCAGTTATTTCTTTAGATCGAATGGCAAGTTTTGACCTGCGATTGCAATCTAGGCATTTAATTTAGCATTTGGCTCAAAGCCCCGTGTCAAAGTAAAGCATCACAGAGCTGAATTATCACATTATAACTATTTCTGTGCCTTTCACATTTTTCTGAAAAACCAGGAAGTAGCATCTTAATCATGTCTGAGCTGAGAATGATGCTCTCAGTCAGCAGTGAAAGGAGTAACTCTGCTAAAAGCTTCTAATTCAGTTAGTGACGAAAAAAATGCAGAGTGTTGTTTATTATTCTGCTTAACATCTGAAGAAGAAAGGAGAGGGAAAATGTGCTCATCCCCTCTTTTAACTCAAACACAAGAAAAACAGATTTATTTTTGGGTAAGACATGTTTTTCTTTTTTTCTGAGCAATGACATCAGCTTTAGTATCTGGCAGTGACATCATCCAGCCAACCACTGCCTCCAAATCCAATGCCATGCTTTATCTAACTAATCAGAACATGGCATGTGTTGTCCCAGCCCAGGCCATTAATTTGAGAGGAAAGAAGCTGCAGATGAAACTGTCGCGGCACCTGAAGAGCACAGACAGGCCAAAGCTGTTTGCTGCTTGATCAGCACTGCAGCAACGAGATCACACAGTCCTGATTGAAATTCTGATGACCTGTCTCTTTCAATACAACAGGCTTCAAAACCCTTCTGCTAATTTAATATTTGTTAACAGTAGACGCCTGCGACTCTGTCAATTTACCTCCGTTTTAGCTCCTTTGGCGCTGTCACTTAAAAAAAAAAAAAGACAGCTGAGTTGTTATCAAATCAGCAACATTATCATTCAGTGTGTGTGGCTGGAGATAATTGTCGTAACATTTAGCGAAAGGTCTCCACACTTAGCTCACAATGTTGATTGTGGAGTAGAAATCAAATGATGGGGGAATGATGTAATGGCTAAAAGACCTATTTTGAACAAAAAAAAGGACTATGTGGTTTGGGAAACAAGTGAACCTGAGAGCCTCTCTGTCTTAAATTCAGAGGCTTACAGCCGCTCAGCATGGTTAACCATGTTAGCTTGGTGTAACGGGAGATTTGCCTCAGCAAAGCTTTCTAAAGGGCCAAATAACACAAAGCATTCACAACAATTTGAAAGGGCTTCTCAGGTTTTATCCATTTGTATAACAAGTCATATCCCCCCAAACAATGAGAGAGCAAGGCTGCACACTGAGCTTAAAGTACTGAAAATAATGCACTGTGCATTTGAGCATTACACTATTGGAAAACATCTCTTTGAAGAGCCAAATAGAAGGAGTGAATTAGGAAAAATTTAAAAAAATTTTGAGAAATAATGATACATCATACAGTATTGGGGAAATAAAAATGAGAAAGAATGAATTTGTGTGTTTTCAGCTTGAGCTTTTGAATATTCAAAGCCCCCCCCTCCTGGACAGATGTTTTTGTTTACCTTTGAGTACCAAACTTTATGGATATTTGCAGTGTCTGATGTAAAACAACTCAATTACACCAATATGGCCATGTTTGCCACCTTGTACATACTTGTGACCTTTGGCAGACTGGCAGAGAGAGATGGAGTGGTTTTGAGTGTGACTGCTCTGTGTTGTGATTACACATGTACAAATACTTTGTTATTGTACTTAAACAGTTTCAGGTTTTTGTACTGACCTTAGCATTTATTTTTTTGGCAATTTTTACCTCGTGCACTACATTTTTAAACATATAATGTACTTCTCACTCTCAAAAGCTGCGCTACCCTCCAAACATCAAGAGCAATTTAAATCTAAATGGATGGGGTGATGGGGTTACAGCCAGTTTAGCGGTCTGTCCACTGACTATGGTTGCAATCATGAATCACTGTTTTCTCACACCGGGGGCCCTGGAGTTAGTGGTCCAGACCAGTTTGTGAGCTGTCACTCATGAGATCATTGTGATTCTTCTCAACTCTATCTCAGCTGTCTATGTTGGCAATGCAAATAGCAGAATATTACCAGAGATCACAAACCTTTCTCTGTTTCTTAAACTCTATTAAATGGCCTATATATCTTATTGTTGCGTTGTATATTGCAGTTTGTGTGGTTATGTACTAATAAGCTATGTAGTTAGTTAAGTAGCCTAGCTACTAACATGCTAAGAATGGATACTGATGGATAGGTAGATTTATTGCTCTATAACCACACATCCTGTCTTATACAGTGAAATAGTGAGAATACAGGAAAAATCAACATACAGTTAATTTAATATTATTATTAAGGATTATAAAGGCTGATGTGTATTTGGCTAATAGTGTTGCCAGCATTGACAGAGAAGGTAGACAGTGGATTAGAATCAGAGACAACATACTAACTGGTGCAGTTATTATTTCCAGTATACTGTATTTTGAAGTGGTTTTAAAATGGTTTGAATTTCAGAGCCTCTGCCTTTTCACTTTTACTCAAATACAGAAGTTTTATCAGTGCTTTAAACTTTTTTATACAAGTATCTGTACCTTTACTTGAGCAATGAATATGTGTCTTTTTTCCTCTTCTGTCTGTAAGGCAGATTGTTGGGTTTCTCCTTCCCTGTCTCCTATCTAAATGTTTAATATACTGATGGATGTCTAGAGAGCAGGAAGGTGAAGGCTACTGTGTCTTAATAAGACAACATGTGATAACGCACAAAGAAGCCTCGTGATACAATTTATTTATAGCATCACTTTTGACTTGAAGTTCAATCACATATAAGACAGTAACACTACTAAAATTAAGGATCCTCTCCATTAAAAGAATGAGTTTTTCTTTTGTTTATATACCCTATAATATTAGTCCTCGATTTTATTGACTTGTGTGCATGGTTTATCACTAGAGAGCTGTTTTCACCTTCCCCTACTGAAGGTAAAATGTCTGTGTGCTTCCCTAAAATCTGAGATTCAAATGTACCCAAGGGAAGCTAGATTCGGTACATCACAAATTAAAATCTCAGTCACAGGCAGAGAAACCTGAAACCTCCGGTGCAGAGTGAATTTTTAAGTACAGAAAGTTAGACTTTGCATTAACGCAGCCATTAACACTCTGTAAGCCGCTACCAGGTTCAAGCTAACAAGCTAGCTAACAAGAAATTAAAGCTGCTAATTACATAAAGCTGTCTGAAACACACACACTCCTGTTTTAATTCACAATAAAACAGGAGTGTTGAGAATCAAATTATGAATAATATTCCCTGGAGACATTTGTCTGCACTGAATATCTCTACTTTTATTTTTTTCCCCCTGACTTTATTTGAATACCTTGACTTAACTAACATTTTCAACGCAGAGCTTTTACTTGCAATAGAGTATTTTTTTTTAATAGTGTGATTTTGGCATTTTAATTAAACCAAAAGATCTAAATAATTTCTCCGCAACTACTGAGGAGAATTCATAGACAATAAATTGATAAGACATCACTTCTGCCTTTTCTGTTCTCTTCAGTTTAATCTGCTGTTTCATCACAGGATCCCTCTTTGTCTTTCTGCCTTTAATCTCTGTGCCTCTTGCTTTAGAATCACAATCACAATTACTTTATTGATCCCTGAAGGGAAATTGTGCTTGTTCCAGAAATAATGAGATTACAAGAATTAAAAATAAGGAAAAAAAGGATCATGTAAAAATATGCACATTACACTACAGTATGTAACAATAAATTGACATAGATATAAATATGGAAAATAAAAAATAACATATTGAAATATGTAAAAATATGTGCATGTATGTGCTTTACTTTTCCTGCCTGTCTCTCTAAATCTGGAAAAGTGAGTTGAATGTGTCAATCAATCCAACCCGTCTATCTATTGTGTTGGCAAAGGCCTAAAAAAATCAATTGGCAAATAGTTGGTATTGAATTGATTGATTAGTATAGTCCTTTGTGTTTAACAGACTGGATGTTAAGTAATGCTGGAGAAATGTCATTTTTTTTCCAAGCTGACTTCAAGTGATGGATATGTTTTCTTTACATTGCTGATATTTAAAAGGATATATGTCTACACATCATGTACTGTGTCTGAAGAGAATTAACCCCCCCAGTTATGTTGACAACAGATTCTTCTAAATGACAAATCATATTATCTTTAAAAATCGGAATGAGCTGTTTACCCGGACAGCAACACACAGTGAGTACTAGGACTTCAGATGTACAGTGTGCCTTGATCACAACTTCACTATTAAATCAAGATGATGTTTGCTGGCAGCTTTTGATTTCAGAACAAGAACGACAGTGCTGTGGGTGAAAATCAAGCGTGCTACCTCTCGAGAAAGACTCCTTCTGTGCAGCCAACTTCTGTCAATCCAGTGAGGGGGATAAATCAAAGGCGTTTCTAAATTTAGCTCTGACATAGAATTAGTGAGACGTTCTGTAGTGGAAAGCAATGGACTGGTGGTTACTAAGCAACTGGTGCTAGGCAACCTTGTTGGTAAGCATCGATTGTGCTTTAGGGGAAGTTGGGGGCTGATTGAGGATGGGGTGTCTTCAAAAGCTAAAAAAATCTCTTGCTGTTTTCAATAATGTGGGTGCATGCAGTTGCTTTTCAGGGAAAAATAGGGTGGACGTGAAAGCCTCGGACTGCATGGTGAGCTCCTAATAGCTGTTTTCCTTGAAGATCTATCAGGACATGGTGTCTCTGACAGAAAATAACTTGTGTTTCCAAACAGACAGGACAATTATGACTGAATTGCCATGCTCCAACCGAATGAGTGCCTTTAGTAAAGCATTCGTCATCATCTGCTGCAGAACTGATAACGTCATGAATTACCAAACTCATTTCTTGAAAGGACATGGACTCTATTGCATACTAATGACAGCATGAAGCTCCGATGTGTGGCGGCCGATTGTGTATACAAGAGCGCATAAACATTTTGGAATATGCTGTGTCTGTGTGTATGTGTGTGTGTGTGTGTCCCTAGAGAAGCCAATCAAACCATTGATTAGTGCAAGATGTGACAATGACTGATGGGAAACACAGTGAATAGGCTGGTTCCTCTCCACAACTTGAGTTTGCATATTTCTTGCTGCAGAGAGGATTTGTTTATGCTCAAAAATATTGATCAGGTTGTCAAAGAATCTAAAAATAACAAATGTGAA
This sequence comes from Ctenochaetus striatus, assembly GCA_034780835.1. NCBI lineage: Eukaryota > Metazoa > Chordata > Actinopteri > Acanthuriformes > Acanthuridae > Ctenochaetus > Ctenochaetus striatus. The sequence continues at coordinate 11,922,428 of JAUZTA010000003.1, forward strand.
ATCTTAAATCACATGCTTTTTTTATTGTCCAAGCTGGGACAATAGAAAGACAACAGGGGCCTTTTTATAGACAGGACAATCTATCGTCCAAGTAAAAGAACATAGCCGAGAGCTGTGCAGCATAAAACACAGCCACAGAAAATCAGAACTGGTTCAAGAACATTATTGTTACATCCATGAATAATACAGAGCATTAGCAAGCAGACATGACAGGCCATTTCTTTCTCATTAAAATTTCACATTTTTGTGAGAAGGTCATATGTATGTTGAGACGTAATTCTATTTGAGACTGAGGATATTGCCACCCGAAGCTGTACAACAACAGGGACTGGAGTGTCACTGAAATTTATTGTAATTGGTTCACACACACAACCATGTGAACAACCATGTGAGTAAATGGAAAAACTCTGCATTATTTTATATACACGGTTCAGCATTAATATTATATGCCACGAGAGCATGTATACACTTAAAACAGATTCCAGGAAACATATACCAAACTTTTATTATTAAAATTCCATACATTAGCTGCGTCTGGATGTTTGCAGTTGACATTTATTGCAACTTGGCTGTGTAGGTCATATGCTGTTGTAATGACCCCCGAATGGATGACTGCTGCCAACACGAGAGGCCAACAACACCACCTGGGTGCCACCTGTTATGCTCTGAGTGGTTAAATATAAATAGATGCTGCTGCGCTGCTGCTTGTTAAGTTGTGGTTGTCAGCTTTGATCAATATTGTTGTTCATTCATCAGTTAGAGGAAAGACAAGAGAAAGAGCGATGATGTATGGGAGCGGCGTGTCTGACAAGATTTCTAATGGTCTTTTTTAGAAGGTAAAGGGAAAAATAAAAAGTTAGTGGTCAGCACTACAATGTGGAGAAAAAGTGAATGGAGGCGGTTGATTTATCAGACTTTGACTCTTTGCTTGCGCACACACATATACTTAACAAAAGATGAGAGAAGGATGAGTGTCATACTGTGTATGTGTGATGCAGTGTCCAAGAAAAGTCATTACAGCAACATTAGCCTCTCATCCCCTGTGAAATAGGTTATTTCCAGCGTGATGGCTGACACCCCCACACATACACACACTGCTGATTTAGGAGATTGAGGCTCTGGATACACCTTAACACAGAGGTCACAAGTCTGTCCTTGTGTGTATGTGCGTGTGTGTGTGTGTGTGTGTGTGTGTTTGTGTGTGTGTGTGTGTGGGTGTGTGAGTAGGAGATTAGTGGCGCAGGATGCCCCCTCCCACTTTAATTACTGTCATTCACCCTCAATTACATAAAAGCAGGTAAGCTCACAAAAACTATTACTGGTTCAAACGTGGTCAAGAAATGACAAGCAGCATTTCCTGATATTAATACTATTTTTTAGGTGAACTATTGTGTGAAATAGCCCTTTTTTTGTCCCTATTTCTGATATTTGAGCTGAAAATGTGTTACAATCTCTAAGCTCCTCTCTTGTTTGACTATACATAACAATGGTAAGCTACTTGTATAGAAAACAAAATTTCTTGGCCAAGTTTCCATCCTGCAACTCAAAATGTGATTGCAGTGACTTGCTTTTTGGAGAACATTTGATGAATGCTTTGTGATAGTTAGACAGGCTGGCAGCAGTAAATAGAAAATAGGGATTATAATGAGAGACCTGGGCCCTATTAAGGCTCTCTCTTATTGGCAAATCATCCCGGGCTGCAAAACTCTTCATTTAATGTTGTTAGACAGTTATTAAAGCATTTTTACTGTATTTGTCAGCCTCTGAAAGGACAACTGACAGGCCTGCCAACAGTCCACTGCCTTTCTACTCCTCTATTTTCCAGTGTGTATAATTTACACAGAGTATATTAAATTACAAAAACAAAACGAAATATCACAAAAAAACCCCAGAAATTCAATATCTAGACCTTTAGCTTGTAGTCCTGTGTGCCGTGAGTTTTACATCCTGTCTTCAACTGTAAACATTGTTGTTTATTCAAGGGTTAGAAAAGATTAAACTGTCAAAATTTTACATCTATAAAAGACATTTTCATAAACACTTTCCGTAGTTTATATTCCCGAATAAAAATTATTTCACCTTCGAGCTCCAGGTAAACCTCCATCCACGCGGCTCCTGCATAAATGAAACTAACTTTGATCCTCACAGATTCCTCGACATCAAAGCTATTCTTTATCATTGCATTCAAATGATGACAATGCATCTACTTTCCATCCCTCGGTGATGCATGTGATTTATTTCTGTTTTCTGTTTTCCATTCAGAGCCGTGTGATTGTGATTCATAAAGCCACTGTTTGTGTTTATGAAAAGACGGCAGTGAAGCTTAACAGAACGCTATCCATCCTCATTAGAGTGATGGGAATATCACTCATTTTCCTGCCTGAGAAAGCTGAAGCAAGTTACTGTCCCTGTTAAAAGAGCCCCCACTGCACAGCATTGGGCACAATGTACTCTAATATATTGTTGTCGCTGAGCACCTGCTTCATCTTACGAACACAATGGAAATTAACTTATTTTAACTCTGATCATAAAACCGACAAAGTGATATGAAAATCCTTGTTTGTGCTTAGTAAAAATATAGTAGGTTAAATATAGTTTTTAAAATACTGCTGCTGACACTAGTATAAGCCATTGTCAGGAAGATAATAAAAATGAGAAACAACAAATATGTGGGATCAAACCCACATTCAGAGACTGTCTCCTATTATCTGTCAATCCGTGGACAAATGAGGTTGGGTGATGTATTTGTGGAGGGAGATCACCCCAGCTTAAGCCTGCTATCTGGTGAATGCCAATTGGCCTTGATATCCAGCGTCAGACAGAGACAGATGAGGTAGGATTGTTGGATTACAGTGGTGTAACATATCCGTCCCCACTCACGTGCACGTGCACACACATCCGTAGCATCCCCGACTGAAGATAAACTGATTCAAAGTGAATGCATGTCTATCTGTTTATTTATCCTCCTAATCTAAGCACAAAGGCAAATTTGGGTTTTGTCCCTCAGATGACCTTTATGCGTCATAGAGATGTTCCTGCATGGGTGGCCTTGCTCTACCACAGGATTTCACTTGATTTTAATTTGTCAAAATCCATACAGCCGTACAGCAAAGCTTTGTATTTAATTAGAGTTTTATCCTTTGACCAGATTATCGATCACGGGCCTGCGAAGAGCGATATCTTAATGAGAAACAACCTGGATTATAAATGCGCTCTGAGACGCCGTGTCCTTTTTTTGAGCAGTAGATTGCTACCTGAAATAAATTACTCAATATTTAAAGAACACAAATGATTGATAGCCTCATCCGAAATGATTCTATTTTGATGGCTAATATCTTCGTTAATATTCCGTAATGGGTTTTACTTTCGTGCCAGCAATCATTGTGTCAGAGAGGGTGTCACATTTTTAAATGGTGGCTATCTCATTTGGTTTAGAGTTCTCCTTGTGCCCTTTATATCATGTTTAATTATCTTTCTCCTCTAAGTCAAGCAACACACACACATGCGCGAACAAAGGTTAGATGCATGTGTGCAAGTACACATAGGAAAAGCCTGAATGCCCGGTTTATGACATCACATGACCTCTTGTCATTATGAGACTTTCTCAAAGGCTTATACCAACTTCTTGTCAAAATGTTAAAAAAACAGGATGTACTTGGAGGCAGATCTTTAAGCAAGTAAACAAAGCAGTGTATCATTAAGCGGCAGTCTCTTGAGAATAAAGTCATGAACAAGGTCTATATGATAATTACGCACCCAAAGCAGTCTTTTGAAGCTTTTTATTGTGCTGGGCAATGATTAATGTGTCTTGCTTATAATGTACTGTATTGTGTTGATGGTACTCTGATAGTGTTCACATCCTTTTTCCCCTGATAGATTTTTCCTTCCCATTATCTAAAGCTGAGGCATGTGGGCTAAATGGGTTGTACCTGTCTTTTCATGTTTTGTTCGGCGATCAGACATCTTTGTTGCCTTCATGACCTTGTATTTCTACCTGATATTAATCACTGTCAACAGGAAAGAGGTTTGCAAATATTCAAGGTCAAAAGTCTTCAAGCTCTGCTAAACCTTCCAGCTCCTACTGAAAAAATAATGTCTTAGGTTTCCTGTTTAAAACTTTTGTTCAAAATTGTCAGTTGCTAAAAAAACACTTAAGTCATGTCTGCAAGCAACAAAAAAATTGGATGAACTGAACTTTTCTTATCTTAAAGAAGCAGAATGATGTAAATAGTCTAGATATAAAATAAAAATAGTTTATATCGCAACATGGAGAAAAGAACAAACCACATTTTCCAAAGAAATGTTTGATCTTAAGAAAAGAAGCTTTATTAAACCCAAGTGAAATTTTGCCTTTGTCCAAACCTTTGAATCCGCTCACTCAACTGAGTTCAATTGATGTATTCTTCTCAAGATGGAAACGGAGTGTAACGAGTTGACAGTTCTGTCTGATATCAGGCAACAGTGATTGTTCTGTTTCCAGAATAACTTATTCTGAGGAAATGTTGTATGGAAAAGAATCTGAATGTAACCCAACTTAACAGACCTGAAAATAACGGATGCCAGAGAAGAGAGTGACACCAGCTGCTCGACTCTGATTAGCAGCCACTCGGAAGAGGTGAGCCGAATTCTTCCTGATGATTGATGACAGTTAACTTGTGCCCTGCAGGCTCTTATGACTCAGTTTTCAATGGCTCCTCCAAACAAATATTCTGTCCTCATTTGCCCAAATTTAGAGATCCAGTGTCTCATAAGCCTTTGATTGCTGGTCAGTTCTGTGTGTGTGTGTGTGTGTGTCAGGAAATGCCAAAGCCACAATGTCTGTCATGGGATCATTATCTAGGAAGAAGCCATACTGTCAAGGTACAAGTCTGATTCATAATACCAAAGACAATATAAGTCAGAACGGCACGGCTTGTTTTTATTTATCTAAATAATGTTGTTTTTATCCATTAAAATGTTGGTTAATTAAATTAAAAATCTTGCTGGACACCGACTCAGCACTGCAGGGGGCGCTGTTTCCTGCTTCATTCAACCTCTGTTGGGTAGTTTGGCATACAGGGGCATTTGAGTCGAGAAGGTACACAAGAGAGAGGAGAAAGAAGAGATACAAACCCCTTGAAAGCAGCAGAAAAAGAAAATGGACAACTCAAAGAAGATGAAGGAGGAAGAAAGAAGCAATGGAAAAGGGGAGGAAAGAGGTTGAAAGGAATGACTGAATAGAAAAGTCAATGAAGGATTAGGAAAGATACGCAGGGTAATTCTGAGAACAAGTCATCTTGTCAAATGGAGGCAAGAAAGGATAATTAACGGATGAAAGAAGTTAAGATGGGAAATTGGAATGAGAGGAGAATGAAGCTAGAGAAGGATAACAAAAGGGAAGTCTGGGCAAAGAAGGCAAAAAAGGGGAAAAAAGGGAATGAAATGAAAGGAGAAAGAAACTGGAAAGAAAGGAGAGACTGTGGAAATGATGCCAGGTCGGCTGGTCATTTTAAGTGAGGCAGGTCGATATTTCTGGACCGCAGACTGATTCTGCCTGATGAGGTTTTCTCATTTGGTTCACACGGCAAATTGTTTTAAGGCAAATTTGTGTTTTTAATTAAAGTAGGCATAGCCAGCTCCTAGTCATCTAAATTTTAAATGACATTCTGAATGTTAACCAGACAGCAAAAACACAGATTTCATAGATAGTGTCTGTCACTCAGGTAGGTGTTGGTTTGCAGGGCAGACTGGCTTGTCAGGCTTGATTTTCACATTCAGCGTCTTCTATCCCACACACTCTCACTGGTTCTCTTGTTTCTTCCTCACACACACAGTGAACCACACAGGCAGTCCATCAGCCTCAATTTTAATAGAAAAATAATTCTGAAGCCTGAGCTCATCTCATAAATGCCAAAATACATTTCCATTGATTTCCGCAGTGTCATACTAAAAGCCTTCCTCCACTCTGATTGGAGGAGTCGGAAGTGTCTCCTCTATAGATGCACAGAATTTTGTGTCCTGAAAAACATCCTTCAAAAGAATCGTTCCATAATACTAGCATG
>JAUZTA010000003.1:11992364-12004003 GCA_034780835.1 Ctenochaetus striatus
GATAGATAGATACATGTATAATTCTGTGTTGTTAAGATTTTACCATCATAAATGTGATATTAAAATTCATTTGATCAAAGATACTTTTTTGCTGTCTCAGCTAGACTGCCCTGCTAGGATGAGTTGAATTGTTTGTCTTCATTATTACATCCATTCTCTTTTGTACTGGCTCTTCTTCTTTCACCATGTGTTTCTTTAACATCACTTTCCTTTCTCCTACATCCGCAATATTCATTCATCTTAAATTCTGAGTCCTCCCAGTTCTCATCAGTAGGTCTTACTCTTTCCTTCTGATCAAAACAACACTGTTCTTCCGATCCTTACAAATTCCATTAATCTCATCCCTTTAGATGGTAAATGAGCTGAAGTCAAGCTGGTTGTGAAGGTGCTGGACTTCTTCTCCCCTACGCCCCAAGCCGGACACAGTATGGCGGCGGGAGTAGCGGCATGGCTTCCCTTTGCCCGGGCAGCCGCAATAGGCTGGATGCCTGTGGCCAACTTGCCCATGCCAGTGGCGCCCACTGAGAAGAACAAACGACAGGATGAGCTGATCATTCTTAATGTCAGTGGACGGCGCTTCCAGACCTGGAGAAACACTCTGGACCGCTATCCAGACACCCTGCTTGGAAGCTCAGAGAAGGAGTTCTTCTACAACGAGGAGACCAAAGAGTACTTCTTTGACCGAGATCCTGATGTGTTCCGCAGCGTTTTAAATTTCTACCGCACAGGCAAGCTCCACTACCCACGCTATGAGTGTATATCCTCCTATGATGAGGAGCTGGCTTTCTTTGGTATTGTCCCAGAGATCATTGGTGACTGCTGCTATGAAGAGTACAAGGATCGGAAGAGGGAGAATGCAGAGCGTCTGATGGATGACCAGGAGGACAACAAGGACGCTAAACTGCCCAACATGACCTTCAGGGAGACCATGTGGCGGGCATTCGAGAACCCCCACACTTCCACCATGGCACTCGTATTCTACTACGTCACAGGCTTCTTCATTGCTGTCTCCGTCATTACCAATGTGGTGGAGACGGTGCCGTGTGGCTCGGCGCCCAACCAGAAGGAGGTGCCATGTGGCGAGCGCTACACAGTGGCCTTCTTCTGCATGGACACAGCCTGTGTCATGATCTTCACCGTGGAGTACCTGATGCGCTTGTTTGCTGCGCCCAGCCGCTACCGCTTCATGAGGTCTGTCATGAGCATCATCGATGTGGTGGCCATCTTGCCCTACTACATTGGCCTTGTGATGACTGACAACGAGGACGTGAGTGGCGCTTTTGTGACGCTCCGTGTTTTCCGCGTGTTCCGTATCTTTAAGTTCTCGCGTCACTCACAGGGCCTGCGCATCCTTGGCTACACGTTGAAGAGCTGTGCCTCGGAGCTGGGCTTCCTGCTCTTCTCCCTCACAATGGCCATAATTATCTTTGCTACTGTCATGTTCTACGCAGAGAAGGGTTCAAGCTCCAGCAAATTCACCAGCATCCCAGCCTCCTTCTGGTACACCATCGTTTCTATGACACCGCTCGGGTTAGAGCAGAGCAGACACCTCTTTTTTGTGGTTGCAAGTGCTGTGTGTGTGTGTGTGTGTGTGTGTGTGTGTGTGTGTGTGTGTGTGTGTCAGTGCATGTTTGTGTATGATATTGTTTGTGGATGTGTGTTTGCAGTAGGATTTTTTTTATATGGGAGTAAATGTTTGATTATGATCTCCCTTGAAATGTGTGTCTGACTCCGTGGCCCAAAACCCCACCACTGCTTCAGAAGTCATTGCCACAGACATACTTCTCAAACTTTGCGGGTAATGACAGGACACTACAGAGAAATTGCACTTGCTACTGGACAGTGTCCACTAATGGTGTTCTTCTTAGTGAAGAGCAGCCACCAAGATGCTCTCTCACAGTAATGGCTATGCTGTTGCATGCCCTTTTACACATTACTAACATTAGAGAAAAAGAGAGACGCAGGAGACTGAAGAGAAAACAAAGTTGGAAACATCTTATTGAAATAAGAACACTAGATGGGAAATGGGGGATCACAGATTATACCATAGAGGAGAGTGACATAACCTGAAAAAGTATAGCAATATTTAAGGGTACTTCTATAACAATAATGTTCCTGAAGATATGACAAAATATGAATTACAACTTTCCAAATATTCTGTGATGTATGCAGCTTGGTTAAGAAATCACAATAGCTGTGGAGCAAGCTTTTCTTAGCAAGCTTTTTGGCTCTCCTCATACTCAAGTGGGTGTTTTAGCTTAAGGTGGTGAAATAAGCTTGTTTTATTGCCCCCCATTGTTGTTACAGTCTTCTCGCATGTCTTATATTTTTACTGTGGTTTGTTGTCCATCGATCTTTAGTATCCAAACACTTCCACACTACTTAAGTAATGGTCCCAAAATTGGGAGCGACTCCAACACTTGAGTTATTGCCATATTAAATGCTATAATGCCATTGAGTCAACAATTATTATATATGTATATTGCTGTTAACATGATTTGATTTTTTATATGTTGAAAATTGTGAACACTGTGATATATCAAGACCCAAGTATGCCATTACTTCCCTCTTCAAACTGCCCTGTGGTTAGCAGTAATGCACTTTCAGTTCAGAATGGACTGAAACAGTGACTTTGCATTTTGAGAGTCCTCCTCCTCCTCCTCCTCCTCCACTCACTCTTTGTGAGTTACACTGGTTGCTGGCCTTGAAAATAAAGTACCCCTTGGTACAAAGGCTCTGATGCTGCATATCACAAATGATGGCTTTTTAAGAGGCAAATGAGTGACTGAGTTATTTGTATTTGGGTGACAGGCAAAGATAAGCTATTGCTATTAAGACATAATTGCAAAGGCATACATATTTTCATTATTTTCCTAATGCCTAGTTAACCTGTAGCCCGGTGCTGCTGTTATTGTTTGATTTTATGAGGTCATGAACTTGATTTGATTGAGTTTTCCAAGATAAACATGAGAAACACTTTGAGGCATTTATTTTTAATGTATCAAACTCTGTTTTTCTTTGTTTTTATGTCATCATATAATACCACCGGTTGTTTTATGGCAGTTAGGGGAATCACATATATTCATTTTACAATGCTTGTGCACAGACATACACACATACACAGAGCTCCATGATGCGGCACTATTAGGCTTAATGGTAATGTGTTTCATGAGCGTCCCCTGTTGTGGATGTGTGAGTCAGACTGAGAGGCTGACAAATTGCAGCATCCTGCTAAATGTCAGAGTCATGGAGGCCATAAATGGCTCTGAGCTCATTGCTGTGACACACTTGGCACCCTGTTATCGTGTCCTGCCATTCACAACCTGCCCAGAAGATCTGGTGTTGAGCAGATGTTTGATTCTGGATCTGGTTGTTTGGGTTTTTGGACAAATGAACAGCCAGTGAATTGTAAAAAAAATAGCACTGGCATTCTCTGCTCTGTTGTCTGTTGAATTTGTGAATACACAGCAGCTTGATTTGCTGTCCATGCTAGCCCATAGTCTCTCGCGCAGTGCCTGTCTCTTCCTACTGGAGTGAGAGCTGAGATGTTAAACATGTCTCCTGTTGTCTCAACAGTAGGACTGTGGAAGAGGAGGCTGTGCGTACAAGTGTGTGTCTGTTTGTGTATTAAGAGGAGGGTAGTTGTTGAGCTTGGCCTCATCAATAAAACAGGGGCCAGAAGTGGGTGTCAGAGTGACTAATGATGTGGCCCACTGCATCTGCTGACTAATGTAAACCTGCCTGACATTCTGGTCTCTGCTCTCAGTTTACATCATAAACACACACAAACTAACTATATAAACACAGGCAATATTTGGCTTTGTGCATATGCAAACACATTAAGACAAATTTTTTGTGTGTTTTTGCATTTGTGTTCATGTTAAATGAATATGTTCGGGGGGCTTTGCTTGAGTGGGTGTAAGTCTGTTTCACAGGGTCTTCCAGTGAATGTGAGATTCAGATTTGCAAAAAAACATCTTTGTCTGATGTTTTTTTTACCCTTTCCACCACTAACATGCATTCAACTCTGTGAAAATGTATTTTGACTCTCTGCTCTGCAGCAATTTATACTCATCTGACTAAATAAGATGAAAGCCAATTCCCACAGACGATGTTTTCCTTGACTTCTCGTCTTCCTGTCTAGGTGCCTCAGGGCTTAGTGTTGTGCTGTCGAGAGTGTGTTCTGCTTTGTTCTCCTTGTGGAGATACTCATATCATCTGCACTCTCATGTTTAATTTACTGCTAACTTGTGAGCTTTAGCCTTGGTTTCTGTGCTGCACTCTGAGAAATAATGTTTGTGTGCTCTTGATATATTTTTTTTATTGACATGTTCATGTTTGTGCATGTCAGACTGTGGTATGTTTGGTTTGTTTTTACATGTACACATATGTATTTTTTATCATTATGACACACTGCAACAAGGGTGCCTCATCTGTGCCACATAAATACTGGTTGCCCCATGTGGCTTTTCTGAATTTGCTTTATCTTAAAATAACCATCCAGCCTAAATCTCCCTACAATGATGAGCGATGAAATATCAGGTGAATAGCTTTTTGAATTGCAAGTCTCCCTTTTCTTTTCGGATACGGAAGCCTCTTTAATGATAACTGTATGTCAGAAGAAAAATGGAAATGGAGTCTTGGCCGAGAGGTAAGTGAGACAATAATGGAACAGAGAAAAAAAAAACACAATCGGGCATCTATTTATTGCATCTGACTTTTCAGTTATACCACAAGCGGATTACAACAAGACAAAATTGCTGGGGACATATTTTGGTATAAACTGGCTTTGGGACAAACAAGATAAGAGTCTAAAATCTTTTGAAAGAAACGAAACCCTAGAGGCTGTGCTGCTTCTCATGGCCAACTGGACAAAGAGAGGTTTGCCCACCCTTGCAAGTTTGCAGGCCACCAACTAACAGTCCAATCCTTAGAGCCCACTCTATAGCAGAGCTAAACAGCTTAGCTCAAATCCTGCAAATGAGGGGAAGGCAGACACACAGTGGTGAAGCTTTAGCTAAATCAGAGTCATTTAGGCAATAGGACCTGTGAGGGATTTCGTTCCCCAGGTTGTTAAACAAATTGATTTTGACCTTTGGGTGATAATAACTGTGATCATTTTGTCATGTGTGTTTGAACCTGTATTATGAACTGGGGGAGGGGGCAGAGAGGGTGTTTGTGTAAGAGAGAGGCAGCAACTTCAAAACGTGTTTCATCACTGATCTGTGTAGACGTCATAATCTTGTTGTCTTTATCGATATAAATAAATTAACACAGTCATAAAAAGAAAACATGACCTATGTCCAAAGTCCTAACATCCTAAAATTACCCTATTACACTGGCTCAGCTTGTGATAGTGTGTAATGACTTTATCATTGCTTCTTAATGTTTATTCACCACGATCTGTTTAGATGATTTTTTATGTTTATTACTTGGACAAAACGCTTGTTTGACTTATATTTTAATCATAGTGATATATTATAACAGTTGAATCTCTAAACACAGTAGCAAATGTTTTCCCCTCTTTAAAGGCCTGGTGCTGTCAAGTCAGATTTTATCTAATGAAGGAGGACTTGTGAAAGTGTGCCATAAAGATGCCCGCTGGTGTTTTGAATCTCAGGAGCAGCGTAGCCCAAATACCTCTCCCTGCTGTTAGCCAAGTGGAGTAAAAAGGGGTTTCCAATTCCCATTGTAGAAACCACCACCCATCAGCACTGGTCGCTGCCATCTGCCAGCTGGTGGGACTCAAAAGGGTCTACTATAATGAAACTCTTGTGATTGATTGAGGAAGCCAGGATATCACTGCATTTTGCCATTATTGCTATGCATACCACTTTTGGCTGTGGGAGCTACTACACCATTAGCTTATATACAACAGGAAGTGGTTGCAGATCTCTTAGAAGCCTTGATTAATTCAGCAGTTAATGTAGTGTCAATGTTATGCTCATTGACAGCTGTTCATGCTGCTGATGGAAACATTTAACCAATCAGAACATCTCAGCATTAAAAAATCTTGACATCATCATTTTTCTGAATAGCTTGCTAGCTAAAAGTTACATAACCATGTCCTCTTCTGGGAAGTCACGTTATAGTCAATCATAGTAAACCTGACTTTAGTAAAATTTGAATTTAAGCTAAAAAGTATGCAAACATATGTTCACACCAAAATTCTCAGTACAAAAGATGATAGTTCAAACCTTACATTGCCATGGCTGAGTTGGTTTCTGCATTTTTGATGACCTGGTCTGCTGTAATGCTGCAGTGGTTGATCGAATTTTAACCTCAATTGATTTTAAGTGAATCGACTGAACCAGCATTTGTCAAGTGTAAGTTGAGAGAGCTAACAGCATAGTTAGCAGGATCTCCAGGATAACTGATTTTTAGCTTATTACATGTGACTTATTTTGGATTCTCTGTCATCCAAAACCAGATAAAGTGCATGCATCACAGGAAGGAAGCTCTTCATTTCAAATAAATATATCCTACTTCTATTCAAGACCAAATATGTGCATTCAAAAAGAGCTTCTGCTTTTTTAAAAAAATACAATAACATGCAAGATCTGCGTATTGTCTCATATAATGGTGGCAAATTTGCTGTTTTCATAACAATGCCATTCATCCAGACATTATTATATTTTGTATATTTGTCGTTTTGTCAGTTTTCAAGGCTGCACAGTAACTGTGTGTATTTGAGCAATAAAAAAAACAGCTAGTTCCAGCTCTCTTAAAATGACTTATAACAAAACATGTTCGCTATTCTTTATGTATCTTGTCATCTTTGCAAACTCATTAGGCTGTAAGTATTGATGAGATCTGGAGCGCTTGGTTGTTGTAGTCATTAGCATAGCCATGCCAGAGTATGATGAATATCCTAATCAAAGACCAGCTTCTTTTGATCACTGCTCCTCCAAGATCCAAGATCAATGCACTGCTCTCTGTCTCCCAGACAACCACACAAGACCTTTCATATACATTGTTGTTTGTGGTAGTGCATGGATTTGCAAGTGTCTGTAAAAGATGTGTGTTGGGGATGACTTGTGCCCATAAATGTGTGTGTATGTGGCCTTTTAAATGTGCATGTTTTTCTCCCCTCATTGTCACTAAGCTCTGATTTATAGAGCATTTATTTTGGAGCCAACAGCTTGTGAAAAACGATGATCAATGCAGATGAGTGACTATTGATTGAGCCAGTGGTGAGAAATGTGGCGGACATTGTTAGTGCTACTAATTAGAATTGGTAATGAGAGTATGACTGAAAGATAGTACCTAAATGTGATGTCACTGACCCTTTATCTTGGATTTATGAGAGCAGTTAAAGAAGTAATTTGTCTGTGGTGATTTAGGTCCAGGTTCGCTAGTAAGCCTTTTCATTTTTAAGGTCAGGGTCAGTGGTGAGCTGACCTGCACTCATATCAATTAAGACTTATTTGCACTTTGCATAATGACAGGGGATTATGAGTGCATGACACGTATACAGCGCTGCAGAAGTTTAGAGAGTGAATAATTCATGGCTATATCAGAGCGACTGTAAATGCAACATGCCAGAAATGTGAGATTAAAGCATTCAGCTTGCTTGAACTGAGATGTATATTGAAATGCAAATAGCATACATTGTGTGTACAGGCCAGTCCGCTGCTTAGACTGAACCAAATGAAAGAAAAATCCCTTCATATACTCTTTTTCATTATTAAATAAAGATGAAATATTCATGAAAATAGTAAGGGTTATTATTGAGGATTTTAAAGGGATTTACTCATGGGGTTGAATGATGAAGATATTCAGGCACATTTACATTTACGGTCAGAGCATTTGGCAGACACACTTTTCCAGAAGGCTTATATTATTTCTCAATATTCATAAATAAGACAACATCATTATTTCAAGTTAAAGCAGACTTGTAGAAGAATTAAAATGATCCCAGTGATGAGTTTACTGTAGGTGCTGGAGGTACGAAAGAGTAGGAGAATGTGCATCGAACTAACCAACCGAGACTCAAGCATAAATCTCAGTTTAAATAGCACACGGCAGTGAATCATGCTGCTTTAATGTTTTTTCTTCAAAAAAAAATGCAAGGCGACAACTGTTATTATACGGTAGGAAATTAACCCTGAGTTGCACAGACTGTTATTCATCAAAACATACAAAGCAAAGCATTGAGCAGGTAGTGAACAATATTTACATAGGGCATTAGCATGTGATCTTTATCTGGGTTTTCTTTCTGAATAAGGAAAAACAAACCAATTAACACCACTGGTATGAATGCAAGAATCAGATATCATCATTGAGGTACAGATTACATATTAATAGCACATAGAAATAGGACAGAGAATAGATTTTCTGCATACCAGATCACTGTTTTTTAAGAGCAGAGGTAATTGTTCTATCCCCAGAAAATGATTTGTTATGTTTCATTTATTTTCTAACTATATTCTGAAGCCTTTAAAAAAAATAAATAAAGCAAACTACCTTTTAGTTATGAGTCAGAAATTTAGCTTCCAGATGATATTGTCACTTTTTTGTGGTCTGTAGGCTTGCACAGGCCTGTTTTTTCACACCTTTGTGTTGTTCTTCTCTTTCTGTTTTGCAACAGAAACAGCCAATAAAAGCCATGGTACAATAGGCATTTGGCAGGAATTCAGCCTAGTTTGCAACTTTAAATAACAGTTAAGACAAAGAAAAGGCTTTGCAACTTAATCTTAATATATCAGGTTTTGTTTTGAGTTATGAATTATTTTGAGTTATGGATTAATTACTTTTCCTCTTACACACTGATGGTGGTGGAGCACAACACACGATATATCAGATACTTAAATTTATATTAAACTGTAGCTTTAACAGATTATTCATCTCTTTTTTTCTTATTGCGAAGGAAAATAAAAGTCACATTTGTGTAACATTTGTATGTAATGCCTTTGTCCTCTCCTACTGTCAGGAGTGAAGCCTGTGGGAGGGAATTAAAGAGCTTCTCCAACACCTACAGTCACCTTTGGCCTCAAGATGGTTTCTATGCAACACTGACCTGCAGCCGAACTCCCCTATATTGAAATAATCACTTGTGGTGGAGATACGATAACTCACACAAACGCACAAAGTCGGCATAAGAAAAAGTGGGTCTCATCTCTAACCTGTTTTTCTTCCTCAGTGTGTCTGACCTTGCTCAGAGTAAAGACACAAGGGGAGCTCCATGCAGCTGCCTCTCACCTGGCCCTCTAACCCCTATTCTCCGTTCAACGGCTTCTGAAACAACAGCAAAAAAAGTGGTCAAAAATAGAAATGTCAGTTCATTTCCACCTCTCTCACCTTAGTCTCTCCCTTTGTGTGTGTGTGTGTGTGTGTGTGTGTCTCGTGTGGCTCTCAGAGAGGAAAGGTTGAAAATCTGAAGTCGAATTAAATTTAGTAAAGACATTTATTGTTTCTAGATAGCAAATTCTGGAGTCAAAACAGGCCAAAAATTCAGATTCTTCAAGACTTAAATAAGTTATATAATACAGTGCACCCACACGTATTAAAATTAATGTTTGTCAGCTTTGGCTGTACTTGAAGATAAAATCCCATATCATATTGCATGCTATTTTATATCATTATAGCAACATACTGTATATTGTTATAAAGTACACTTACTTGGAATTTAGTTGAGGGACTTAACACTGAAATAAATCCAAAGAGTTGCCTTAATTAGCCTAAAAGACTTAAAAAGAAAATATTTAACTATTTAGAGAAACAGAAATTTTACCCGAATCTGATTTCACAAATTCATTATGGGTTTATATTTTATTGATATAAATATCACATAAACTTTTGACTAAAAGCAGCAGCAGGCCAAGTCTAACAATGTATAGCCCCTCCAAAGAATACCATAGTTTTCTTTTTTTTAATCCATTTTAAAGGTTTTTATTTTTTTAGACGTTTCAGTGATGATTGGAGACCAACAAGGCAAAATGCAGAAGATTTTAATTCTTGTTTCTTTCTGTCTTTTTTGACTCTTCCACATTCACGTCCACTAACCTTCACCACTTTCTTTTTCTTATTTTCTTTCAAACTGCTGTGTATCCTGAGGCTACCTGTGTGCATGCCCACGTTAAAGTAATGCTTACAGTGTGTTTAATGTGTTTGTGTCCCACTGTGAAGGCATATGTTGACATGTATAGCATAATGTGTTTTGTAACTCACTGTACCTTGGTAAAGTAATTATGTTGCCTCCACATTTATTTTTATGTCTGTTGCTGCTGATTGTGTGATATTAAGGTTGTTGTCAAGGCAGAAAAATCAGTAAAGTAATTTTCCAGATTAATGGTTTTCAAGGTACAGAGCAAAAAAAAAAAAAAAAAAAAAACTCACAGTATTTTCATGTTTCATGTTAGTTCAAACAGAGACATATTGTCCATTGCCTGGTGGTCAGACACAAATGAGCACAGGAGCAGGAATCACACATCAACAGGCTGAAGGAGTGCAACAAAAATACAAATTAAAGCAGCAGTCTAAAATGACATCAGCCAAACTGAAACTACCAGTCTTATCCACATAAGTTGTTTGAATCAAGGAGTATACTTTTCAAAAGCTATTCTTCTTTAAAACAGATGAGTAAAGTCAATTTTATTGGAATAAAACTACATAAATGTGACAAATATAGAATGATGTGCTTGTAATTTGGATTGCATACATTATATAATATATTTGTTTTTTGCTCTTCAAGACTGTACTAGCAGGGCTTTGAAACAAATACTAATTTTAGTGAAATAATAGTTGGACCTGATGCCAAACTCCAGTTTTAAATGACAAACAGATGTCAGCAGCAGTAAAAGAACAAATATAGAATAAATGGCTGAAGATGTCCTACCAGTGGGTCTCTTCACTGTAACCTTGATTTGTCCTTGATAACAACAGCAGCTGAAAAACAGTCCATATTCAACAGTTGAAAATTGGCCCAAAAACTTCTCAAGAAATCTGCCAACAATCGATATCCACCATTATAAATAAGACGAGATTAAACATATCAAAAAGAGGGAATAGTAGCAAGTAGAGCTTGTTCCTGCTGCTTGTATTTTTGTGTTCGAGTTCACACACGTCAATACTGCACCCCAGTCTGCCTTCGAAAATCTGCCATGGAAATGGTTCTTTTCAGCTTTGCTAGATGCTTGTTCAGCCCTCCTTGTTTTGTTGTTGTTGGTATGTATTTTACCCTCTTTTCATGCAGAGATCTGGATACTCGCCCATTTTTCTCTAAGAGGTATCGAGCGCCAAGCCTTTCAAGCCTTTGCAAAATGCATTTACCTAGCCACCTGTCAGCCAAGGGGGGCAGTTTGTTGTGGCCAATGTGACTATGAAGGGTAATTGACAAGGAGGGTCTTTTCACTGAGGTATTTCAAGCGAGCGCTTTGTTTTTGCCCCCCCCGCCACCCTTTTTTTTTTATCATTGACGTGCCATGCATGTAAATGCTGTTCTGTCATAGGACACTGTGTTCTCACTAACTTCATCTCAGGGCAAAAGTAATTGGAGTGATGCTCAAGGTGTTGGAGCATTTCTTCTTTCTTCCTCCATCCCTCCCTCCACCAGCCCCGCCTCTTTCTCACTCTCTGTCACAGCTGATTGCCTTTAGTGACGGTCCCTCGAAGCCCACTACACTTATGCCCACTCCTCC
>JAUZTA010000003.1:12004384-12015956 GCA_034780835.1 Ctenochaetus striatus
GTGATTATCAGTTTCCAGGGTGTTTAGTAACATCCTGGACAACTGATGGCTGCTGGTTCTAAAGACACACACGGTGAAAGCGAACCCACCACACCAAACCTCAGATCCTATTTTAGCGTTCAGGCTTGGTTGTAATAAGGGATAGTATTTGTCTGATAAACTCATTAAGGCTCTTTATGTGGCTTCTTTTTTCCAGCTTTAACCTGCACCAACTAGATTGTGTTTAAGTTTCCTTTTTTGTTTGTTTTTCAATAGGATTTGTCAAATATTTAAGCAGATCTGAATTACAGGCAAATACACTTATTATTTTCATGTTTGTCAACACTGCGAGTTAAGACATTTAAAAAGTTAAAAACCATTTGACAATTGCATTTATGAGCAAATAGCATGTTTATAAGCTAAACTAAAACAGTGAACAGGGTCGGTATTATACTTTCTTGGTATCAGCATTGTGGCATTGTCTTTCAAGCGTCGTCTTTCTTTCTAAGAATATTAACATGCTGACGTTAGCATTTAGTGCTTAGAGCTGTTAGCATTGCCGTAGACTCTTGGTTTCATTTACTTGTGTTTCCTGTTGTAAGATTAGATCTTGTAATTGCAATGTCTCTTTTTAAGTCCCTCTTGCTCTCCTCAAGTTTCCTCGCATCAAATAAAGGAACAAATCCCAGAAAAGTAAGGGACGATGAGCGATGCCAACGCTCCCTGTAAGGAGAGGGGAATGTGCATGGGATTCCTTTTAAAGTAATTAGAAAAACAAGAAAGATTCAAGCATGAGTGCATTGCTAAACAGTTTTTTTTTATTTTGTTTAATAAAAACAGTAGATGGTGAGACTTAAAAAAGCATGCGCTTATATTAAAAAGTGTAAACACCCTTTGATTTCACTGTACTGCATAAACAAAGGCTGATTTAGGAGGACGATTATACCATCACTTAGCAATGCATTGTTGTAGTCGTTTTATTGGAGTGGCCCTTGATTTAGTTGGCTCTGAGCGCACACCAGAATGTAAACAATTATGGATTAGACAGTATTGTGTCCACTGGGCAGACACCCTCATTACTGAGTGGATAATGGTGGCTGAAGTGAATGTGACTGATAGTTCTCCATATATGTAGGCCAAGTTATAGAAATAAATCGCCTCTCATTTCCCTGTAGAGAATGTGATAAACGCTGTCTGAATGACTCTGATTAATCTTCCCAGACTCGCAGCCAAGGCTTTTGAACAGGTAGACGTCATTGTTCCATTTTTTTTTTTTTTTTTGTATGTGTGTGTGTGTCTCACTCTTGCACTGACATACATGCATTTTCACACAAACACACACACACATACACAATCACAAACTCACGCGCTCACTGTGTCTATGGCTTTCTGGGCGTACTGTAATTCATAAACTGTGTTCTGTGCTGATTACCCAGGGTGACAAAAGCAATTGTTCTGCTACACTAAATCTGTGTGGATTAATGGTTGTCTCTGGAGCTGTTCCCTAAGCTTTGCTCTATGCGTGTCTATGTGTGTATGGGTTGTCCTCTCCTCTCGTCTCTTCTTGCTTAGGATCAAATTACTGCATTTCATGTTATGACATTTGATTTGCTGCCGTTTATGAAAAAAAAGGCACTCCTTACTTATTGTTAAAAAATTGTGCCATACAGTGATATTGTATCGGTCCTCTCTCTTTCGCTCTGAGTTACCATTTTTCGTGTCACTACATGGACGTAGGACGTGTCCTTCACAAAGCTAGGAATCAACTTTTTTTTGATCCAGATGTCTTTGGGGGATTACCCTTGCTGAGGGATTAACGCTGCCATGTGCCATCTGACAGCGCCCAAGCACTGCAAAGAGCATAAAAGTCAAGTCATGGACTAACACCATTAATAGATTTCAGTAAGCCTTTTTTCCCCTCAAAGGTTGACTGGTGGCAATATTAATTCAATTTCCAAACCCCTCTTGTGAGTAAGTCGTCTTTTACCTCTCTGCTCTGTGAGGAGCGTGGCCATGGTCCACTGCCGCTCAATAAGAAGTCTCCTCAAAGGATTTTCACCAGCCTCATTTCACAAGAGACAATCTGCATTATGTTTAATCTTATTAGCATTGAATTAACACCACACCGATGACCTGCTGAAAACAAAAAAGTCATTGAGCATTCAGCCGATATGCAAAACAGATTCAGAAGCACCTCTCAAGGCAAAGGAAATCATCGGAGCTATCAGTTTACTGCAGGTAACAAATCATGTTGAATGCACCATAAGGAAACCACTTTAGCTGTTAAGCGGCAATAGTCCATAACCTTGGTATTGTATTCATAAACAATACACTTCAATTTTACAAGTGAGGGACATTTGAACACATGCGCAGTGCGAGTAAATTGATTTTTGTTTTTCTCTGCAGAGACTTGTTAGATTGGACACAACCTTAACAACTATGCAGTGTAATATACAGAGATCCTGTGATATCGTGGAAATACTGTGCAGTTAAGTGTACATGCTGTGTATGATAGTGAGGAAATGAGGTTGTGACATTCAGGCTTCACTCAAAAGCAATTTGTACTCACTGACTTTTGTCATGAAAATATATTAGAGTGTGGAATAAATAAACATCAGTTGATGTTTTATTGAGAATCTAATTTGCAAAAGTGTCCACTGAGGAACTGCAAAGCCTGATTCTATCTTTTTCAGTCTATTTTTTAAAGTAAATTTGTTCCTCTTGTGCCATAAATAAGTAAAGGTGTTATTTTCACAGATACTATATTGCAGGGAAAAGCTAAAAATTTCAATTGCATGTGAAATCTTAAATGCAATCTACCTTTTATCAGCTCTCTTATCACTTTCCTCTTCTTCTATCACCCAGCTGCTGTCTCTGTTTCTCATTTATCTTTTCTTTCCACCTTCAAAGTACCGTTGATGTTCTGGAAACAATTTTTTTTAAAAATCGTTAAAACTTCATTATGTTTTTTCTTTAAAGTGATATATTTCCTTACCAAGTCATGCATTGCAGTGCCACACCATCCACAGGAAGCCTGCATACACTGTTTCTCTTTCTCCCTTTCTGCCTCTCCCCCACTCTATGTGTGTGTCTCTCTTACACACACACGCAAACAGCGACTTTGATCCCGCATTGCTGCAGTGTACAAGCTCAACATCCACTTATACCAGGCTATATTACAATTAATTTATCAGTTTGTGCTCTATGCTCAATAGCCTTGGGCATGTGTAGACGCACAGCAGGGGACTCTCATCTCCACAGCTTGTTTGTGAGGTGAAAGAGGAAATTATTAGCCGTTTATTATTAATGCTGCAAAAGCCATGGACAAGTAGAAGAGGGATGAAGCACAAGGACATATAAAGCCCATTTGTCTGATCTTGGCTTCTGTGAAATACATTAAAAAAATACAATGACTTAATCACATTTCAACGGGTCGTCACATTTCAGAGAATATTCTTGGTAATGAGTGGAAAAACACTCAGCAGAGCCGAGCACTTCAGTAAAATTAATGTGGAAATTTTTTTCTCGGCTGCTTTGGTAGAATGAGAATTAACTGAGCGTCTTTCTAAAGGGACTCATTGCTGATAACACACAGAAGGAATGGAAATTATCCAGTGTTTGGTAACTTAAATCTTTCTAAGATAGCAGTGTGCAGTACGACAGGCAGATTTTGAATTAGTTATGTTGGCCAATGGATAAAGAATCTAACATAAAAAATCCATCTATTGGTCAGTTCTGCACTGACTTAAGGGGTAACTATGACAAACATGGATCAAATGACCATTGGGGAGTCTAACTACTAGTACTATTGTAAGGCAGTTGTTCCTGTTGGTTACGATGTTAATATTTAAAGGATTCAAAAGTTTTGTTGTTTTTTTTTCTTCTAAATACTTCAATGTAAGAGTCTACAACTCTGATTCCTAAAAGATCAGAAAACCTGTTCATGTAGTCAGCAGTTAAAAAGGTTCATTGGGAACAGGTGATTATATCATTACTGGAAATACAAAAATATTGGAATGAACTTCATTCCTTCGTGAAACACATGATTATAAAGGATTTAATGACACGAGCTCTGGAACTTCTTGCGAAACTGTTGTCGGTAAACACAGTTCGATTGCTGATGATTGCATGCTGTCCTTGTTCATGTTTTTACATAGCTTCTGAATATTTTGGAATGGGGTTTTTACTTGAGAGTACAAAAATCTTCAAGTTCCTGAAGAAGCTGTGTGCAATTCTTCAACAGTCTCATGCAGAAATAAAGACTCATAACTGATATGAACTCTTCAAATAGGCCAACCTTTCTTAGAAATGATTCCACCAGGCTATTTTTTTCCATTTTATCCCTTATCTTTATGTGTCTGAATTGGCTCTCTAAAAGATTCTCCTAAGGCACACATAAACGAAATAGGATAATATTGTTCTTTTATATAATAACCCCAATAACACCAGACTATGTTTAATAAGATATGAATAAACATAAGAGCTCTGCAGGCATTTGCTTAATACAGATCAGCTTTGTCTTTTTATTTTGCTGCAAGATAGAGTGCTGTGTAACTGCAGAATGTAAAGAGGTCACCTGACCATAATGAAAATGTAATCTTACCATTCACAAATACATTGCTATCACTGCTAAAGTGTTAAAAGAGGTACAATGTGGCTCACAGATTTACAGCATGTTGGAAATATTTCTGCATTTCATGAAATATACTTATCAAGAAATATTTACCAGACATAAAACAACACAAACCCTGTTGCCCAACGAAGGAAAATTAATATTCCACTGTTCTTTTACTTAGGTTTACTCAGCATTTTGCCCTCCACCACTTCAACTAACACATGCCGAATGAGTTGTCCGCATGACTAAAACACCAGTATCATCCTAGGGGACTTATCTATGCGATCCAGGTTTCCTATCCACTCACAATACCAATGTGGCTAATCAGTGTTGGATGGTGATGATAGCGGCAGCCTAATGGGCGGATATAGATCAGACTGGGTTGATGGATGTTGTGGTCAAGTGCTTTTGACCGTAATGAATGTTCCCGGGCCAGGTGGACCAGGCAGGCTGCAGGTGACAATAAGCAGAGCAACAGTTAAGACTGAGCCCATACACACCTCTGGACACTCTGCCGTCCGTATCGTCATGAACTCTTCTCTATCCACACATGATTTGATGAGTTGCATGTATGCATGAGACAAATTGTCAAGGGAGAAGAGCAATTTAGAGGCTGAGTGACAGCACAGAGACATCACACAGCTCCAGGAGTGTTGAGACAGTGTTTCTGTGTTGGTTGTGTTCTAGCTGTACCGTAGGGGAGATGTGACTTTTAAACAGATGCAGATGAGGCCTGGGCTGCTATAATTAGCAGAGGTTGGATTGTGAATCGCACATTGCGACGTTCACTCCTTTGTTACCTGTTTCTCTCCCACAGCATTTCCAAACAGCTAGAGCCAGGCTTACACCTTCCTTGAAGATCTGTAAATGTTAGATGTCTTGTTACTTCACATTGCAGTGCATCATTAGTGAGTTTGACCAAAGTGCCCTGTACTTTCACTAAGACAGAAAAGGAGAAGATGCAAATAGTGCTAAGAAACAAATAGTAGACTGGATGATGTTAAAGAGTGGGGCATGTTGGCCATTAAGTCAGGAGAGACAGATCCTGAAGAAAAAAGGTGAAATATGGTCAAGGAAGGAAAGTTTTCAGGACTAAAGCTTATGTGGAAGACAGTGCAGGGACAGAAAAGTGGTTGTCAGTTTATTTTTCCTTTCACCATAAAAAAGCTCTTACCCATAAAACTTGGCCTGTGCTGCAATCTCCAGCTGAGAGGTCGTTGATGTTCTATACAAAAAGGCATGCTGGGAAACAGTAACAGATTTGAGCCAGGCCCCATGGACAAACAGACTGACGCCCAGAACCTGGCCAAATGCTTTTAGAAATACACAGACGGCTGCTGTCGAGGGCTCTAATGTACCAAATGTGAATATGTGCATGTTTGTGTATATGTACCTGTGTCTGTCTGAATGTGTGTATAAGGGCATCCGTGTTAGTGTGTATGTTTGGAAAGATAAAGTGAGAGAAATAGATTCAAAGTGCTGCTTAAATCGTGGTTGTTTAAGAAAATCATTTTTAATGTGAGCTTTAGACTCCACAGTGTGCAAAGGCTTGTTGGCCCAACTCATCAAACTATTTGCATGCCAGCAAAGGCTATAAATAGTCTGAGGTGATTCTCTCAGTTGATACTTGTGTTGATTTATCCCTCTCACTTTTAATGTGACTGCTTACATTTTACTCTTTATTCATAACCAGGTAGAGCTTGTAAAGCCCCATTTTCCTTCAATCCTTAACTGTTCTTGTTTTTCTTTAACTACAGGCATTATTGTTGCACTGTAAGGCTTTGTTAATGAAATTTTTAAGTTTATTAGTCATGATTGCCTCCTTTGTTTTATGTGCCTCTGACTTGTGTGGACACTAAATTAATGAACAAAACAAGGCTGCAGAGAAAGTCTGCAATTCAGCCCAGTGCCCAATGAGACCTGAGGATAATGACATTTACGGTATGAGACTTGAGGCTTATTTACTTATGCATACTGAGGATCCAAACCTTAAATTTAAATATATAAAGCATTTATAATACAAGTCACAGTGTTTTGCTACATCAGCAGTTGCATAGCTCTAAGGATAGCAGTGTCAGTCTGTTCCTGACTAAAAAATCTTAACAAAAATTGAATGAATAGCCATTACATTTAAAGCAGACACTCGTGGTTCCCAGAGGATTCATCCTAAGAGCGCTGATGAACACCTTGCTTTTCCCATGTGTTTCATTGAGTGGTACATCTGTTTTTTTTTAAATAAGTGTTAAATGGATTGCCGTGAAATTTGATACTGACATTCATGTCTCCCTCAGGAAGAATTATAATAACTTTGATGAGTCATTAGCTTTTTCCTTTCAGGCAATCATCAGGTCAAATTTCCCTTTGTCCAATACTTTGGTTTATAACCAATTAACCTGCAGCACTTAATGAGAGAAGTTAGCATCCTCACATATAATGCTAACATGATGAACATCATACAACATAAAAATAAGCATCGTCAGTGTGACCATATTAATATGCTGGTGCATTAGTACAGACTCACAGGGCCTGTGACTTTGGCTGTAGACGATCAGTCTTGTTATTTTGTTGGGCTTAGAATATTAAAAATGAAATGGTACATTACTTGCGATAGAAACTGAAATATAAATATATATATATATTTATGTATTGTTCCTGCCAGTCAAGTACACTTCTGGTTTTTTTGCATGAACTCCTCCAGAGAGACGGAGACAGAGAGAGACAAGAGACAGTCTCCATTGGAAACAGATGCAATTATGATTAGACCAAAGTCAGAGGACAGTGCAATTCATCAGGCCATTTATGAAAGGATGATCAGATAAATGCTCTGGTAAGTGGAGGCCAGTCACAGCAAGGGGTGATTGATGTGATAGCCATATAATCCAATAAATGATTGTGGTCCCTGCACTGCAGTATTACAAACAAAAGATGTATCACGGTAAGGGAAACCATGATTTGGCCAAAATAGATCTGACTCTCTCCACGCCATCACTCATAACAGGGTCCCACCTCTGGACCGATTTACTGTGTGTAGAATGTTGTTTGAGAAATTGTCTGGATCTATTACTGTTGGGATGTTTTGATATTGCTCCAAGATTGGGATTTATTGATTGATGATACTTAATCCTTCTCTGATGTGTGTTTGTGTATTAGTTGTGTGTGTGTGTGTGTGTGTGTGTACGTGTGTGCGTGTGTGCATGTATAGTTCTGCATCATTTCTTCCAAAGCCCAATCATTTTGGGATTAACAAGTGATTGAATGGCTTTATGGATATAATCCTGATTTGATTTCATTATGATATGATTTTTTTTCCCCCTTTCTGCTGCTTCTATAGAGTGCTCAATTTAATTTCAACACATTCAATTTGCGAGGTTTTATGGAGGCTTTCGGCACCTTCGCCTCTTGGCAGGGGAAGAAGATATTGGGGGCAACAGTTATCTTAAGTCACCCATCTGAAAAATGGACTGTAATCATGTTTGTTATGGTAGTTTTATCTCTATAAAAGTGAAATTTAATGATACTGGACAAAGTTATATTTCACTGTTGACTTTCAAATGGGAAAATGCACTGAATAGATGTATCACAGCCTGCCAAAGCCTCGCTCACTCTGTGGTTGAAACACCTATTGGCATACATCACACATGCAGGCTAAAAATAGAAATCATCCACACTCCCATCATCATCCCCCTCCCTCCATACCACCTCCCCTCCCTCCCATTATCTCTCCTTTCTCAACACATCCCTCTCCTTCTGTCTCCTCCCCACCCCCTTCACATTCATACAGCACAGTTCTCACACACCGTCGTGCAGGCTGTGTACTTTGTGCGTATTCTAACGAGCGGCAGTTTCATACACGCTAGTCGAAAAACACACATGATCATGAGGTGTTACTGTTTTTTCTTTTTATGTGTGTGCGTGTGTGTGTGTCGTATTTTTAAACATGTCATCTGCTGCTCGGCTATTTGTGTTTCCGTGGTAACCCTAGGCTGTAAATGAGAATTATGTGTACATAGTCATAAAACACACACATACACGCACGCACAAAGACACACACACACACACTGAGAGACATTTAAAACTGCAGCAGCAGAGATTCCCACCTAAGAGGATCAGTGGTAGCATGTTAAGATCCCTCTCCTCCATTTTCTATGTATCCTAATCCCAAAGTTGCTCCAAAAATGTGTCTCCATCTGTGTTGTTATCACTGCATATGCCTTTTTTTTTCTCTTTTTGACTTTCTCTCTCTTTCTCGTAGTCACAGCTGTATCCATTTAATCACTGAGGTGACCTGATAAAACAGTGTTGCGAAGGGTGTATTTCTCTTTATTCCTCCCCCCTCTCCTCTCTTCAAGAGCAAAGAGTCAATCAAACTATTCTTCATTCCACGCAGCATGTCTGATTAATACACAGTGACTCACTTTGTGTACCCTCAGTCTACATCAGACACCTGTTGTGGCTCTAATTTAATAGTGTGACTGTTTATCACGATCAGATTGTCATCCACATGGCTACATATGATACCGCTTTTGTGAAGCAAAAGCAGGAACCAGCTGTTACCCTGAATAGCTCTTGGCTTTCACAGGGTCTGTTTGTCAGCTTTTGGTTGTGGGTTGGGTCCGTGTATGCGGGAGATGAATATGACATCCTCTCCCTGGTCCATTAGCTATGAGCCTCCTATTTGTTTTCTTTGTCTCCTCTGTCTTGTGTCCTCTCTCCTCTTTGTCTCAATAAAGCAGTGTATGTGCCTGTTTATGTGTGTGAATGCCTCCATGCAGGCTCCCCTCTGCTGATGATTGCACTGGCCATTTCCACTCTGAGGCTCTCCCTGGATGACAAATTCACACATCTGTTATCGGCCTCCTCTTTTCCACAAAATCAATAGTCTCACCTCGTTCTTTTTTCTTTTTTTTGCTACATATATGGGATTGTGTTGCTGCAGCTTCTTTTCAGCCCTGTGTTGTGAATTATCAAAGTTAGAAAGAGAAAAAACATGTGAGCCTCAAAGTGAGATTATGTAACTGTTGCTGAACACCAGCCACTGTAGTCACAACTTGCAATGACAATATATTGGTAAGTGTTAAAATGTAGAATAAACAGAAGCACAAGAAGAGTTATTAAGTCAGCAAACTGACTCAGTAATGGCACTTATTTAACAATATCTATCTATAAAGTTTGCTAACAGTAGGTAACATTAGTCACTGTGAGCTGCTGGCAGGTTCAAACCAAGTAAAGCTGTTCAGTAATTGCAAGTTAGAAATAGTTTTGTTGCTTATCAATTCAAACTTTTATGTCTAAAAGGAAGAAAATGTTATTTAGGCTTTCAAAGCTAAAAGTCTCTTCTTAAAACATGCAGCCTTAAAGATCGTAGGACTTGTAGCAAATAGCTGTCAGAGGCTGATGGCCTCTTTACAGCGATAGGTCAAGCCAAAAATGTGCGATATCTGACCATTACTATAGTGGAATGAAACACCTGTCACAAACATACGCGACTGTCTGTCTCGCATGTTATTATTTTGAAGATTAGAAGAAATGGATTGAGATGAGAATGGAGGGCAGATAGGAAAAAATGACATCATTGGGATGGGTACATGCACATGAAAGATGCAGGGGACGTTGATGGAGAGCCACTGTTGCTGAAAGCCGCGGACAGGAATGGAGATACCCCCTACATTCACATAAAGAACGAACACCAGCATGAAACATTCATCTATCATTGCACTGTCTCTGATTCTTACTGTACTGCCACCATCTATTATTCATCAGCACAGAGGACGGGGAGCAACAGACATGATGAGTCTACTGTCAGTGAAAAAAGGGAGGCAATTGTGTGCAATAATGCAGATGCACTTACAGACACACACACACAAACACACACACAAACACTTTCACGTAGGGTTTCAGTATATATACGGTTATGTATGGACATATAAAGACATTATTGATTTACACTATCTGTCTCACACAGACACACTAGATGTTCATAGTTTGATTTCTGCACTGCAGTGACTAATACA
Source organism: Ctenochaetus striatus (assembly GCA_034780835.1). Lineage (NCBI taxonomy): Eukaryota > Metazoa > Chordata > Actinopteri > Acanthuriformes > Acanthuridae > Ctenochaetus > Ctenochaetus striatus. Next base: position 12,014,990 of record JAUZTA010000003.1, read on the forward strand.
GCAAAACAAAAAAGAAAAAGAAAAGAAAAGAAAGGTTCTTTTCATGAAAAAGTAGCTTCATAGCGTTCAGTGACTTTAACTCAACACATTTTGCTTTAAGTGGACCTGGTTTGCACGGATCAATGCAGTCCCAATCTCCAACCACACGTCTGCTATTTGCCTGCGGCTTCGATCCTGCTCATCAAACGCATCAATCTCATCAGCTGCACTTTATGACAAAGTGTTTTGACCAAAGTTTGCCCCAACTGTCATGTCAGTAACTCAAAGCCATGTAAAACATCCTGTAGGCATTTGACATGAATTATCTTGTAACTTGACAAGCCATCATTATGTAGCATACTTGAATTGCTGGACGCATTAAATTGATAAATCATGAGAAATATTAACTTACTGGTTGACCAACATGTTGGCAAATATTAACTGTGTCTCAAGAAAAACAGGAATGAACAGCATCAATCTTCAATATCAGTTTTGTGGTAAGTTCTCTGGAAAAAAGGGGTACTGCAGACAAATGTTTAGCTCTGGGATTTTTCAGACCCTTTGTTGAAACATGAAGGCCCACCATCTCTCCTTCTGTAACTTTGCAACCAAAAACAAGGTACAAAAACAGTAGACATCTGTGGCTTTGTTTTAAAAATAGAAAATCTTTCAAAATACTGATGTGTTGCCACACCTAGATTCTGTTTTGATACCCCTCATTTTTTTTACCCCAGCCCCACCCTGTAAGTCGACAAGGTTGGTTTCTTAATTATGTAACATATTATGGCAGAAATGATCTGAAGTGGCGTTTACTTAATTCACTCATGATGTTTCCCTTAGAATGCACAAAACACAGTATGGACTTGTTAGCAAGGTTATCAACTGGATTTTCATTACAAGATTAAAATGTCCTTTTGAAGATGAGTCTCACTGACATTCCTAAGAAGGAAAAAATTAAAGTGTGCATTTTTTATTTTATGTGTGTGCT
>JAUZTA010000003.1:12035487-12045616 GCA_034780835.1 Ctenochaetus striatus
TTAAGTCTGAAATAAACCGAATTTTATCAAACAAATACTGACCTCAACACTTCATATACTATATATCACATGCTAGAGCTACATAGTGAATTATGTCCATGATCTTGTAATCTCTTAAAAGCAAGTCATGCAGCAGCACTAATTTCACTGTGAAACAGTTGAAACTAAAATTTAAGTTAGAACTGTAAAAAGTCTGTCTCTGGATTTGCTACAATTAAAACACTTCATCTCACACTGCCGCTGCTGATCCAAAAATTCATGACGCTTCTCATAACTACCCAGATTGTGCAGCTTAAAACACCACCTGACTGGCTGGCCTGAAAAAACTATTTTAAATGACTGTGTGAATCAGTGGTTGATACAAAGAAAGCTGTGTTTTTGCTATTTTATCCGTTTCATTAGCCATTTAAAACTCCAAATGAAGTCTGTTGTAATGATAAAGTCATTATACTGATGTCAGCCTACGATTGGAGCAGCCTATGACTTGATAGTGGAATCAGTTCTGTAACGCTGTATATTCACAGCCTTGTGGTCTGTGTGGGCAGGAATCTTTGTATGTATATTTGTATATATATATGTGTGTGTATGTTTGGGTGTCTCTATTAATAAACTTCCTCATATAGTCAATCTTCTGCTCACAAATGGACAGAAAGAGCAATAACTGAGGGGGCAGAGTGTAAAAATAGAACAGCTGACAGGACTGTCTCCTACTAGTTGAATACAAACGCGCATTTTTTGCTTTGTTTTAATATGTGTTTTTATGTGTATGTATAATATGTGTAATGAAGATGGGAATGAGTCAAGCTTTTTCCCTTTGTACAGCTTTCAAAAAAGTTACCCCCTCAGAAAAATTCAAACCTTTTCATGCAGTAACACTAATATAAATACACACCATATTGTATTTATATTGTGTTATGAAACCAGATATCTTCTACAAATTTGAATATTGTTATTTTTATGTGTTTTAATTTTCTTGTTTTAAAGCCACATTACAGCAAAGTGATGCATTTTTCTGAACATACCTGACTATTTTAGCTGATCTAATGTTTACCTTCACCCACTTAGTCATTATTTTCACATAACCAATGATTAATCATCAAAAAAGTAAGGTGTTAATGTTCTGCTCAGGCACGGTAAGTCATCCCTACATTATTTTTGCAATATACTTATCGAGATATTTGATGAAAAGTATTATAATATCTGATTTTTTTTCCCATATCACACAGCCCTTTTGTGACATTTGAAATGCAGCTCTGAGATACATTTAGCCCACTTTGTAGGAAAACACAGAGATCACCCCCACCCACTCCGAGTTTGCCATTCAGTCTGAAAATACCAAGATGTGATTCTTGCTCCATATCGCCCATCCCTGTTGGTATATTTAAGTTCCCATTGCCCTCTCATCTCCAAGTAGATAATCGTCCTTGTTTACAAAACATCTGCACAATGGGTTTCCACCCGTGTTCTTATTTATTTTTTTATTTTTTACTTTTTGTGCCTTGCTAGCACATTACAATTACTTGCGTGGAAATGAAATGTTCTCTAATGGAACTGCTGACAAATACTGCAATTAGCCTAATCCAGAGGGAGCAGCGGTGCTCTATGCATCCCCAATAACATCGAAGTGAAGGCAGGAAATAGCCTGACTCCATTTCTATTATCACTTAGCTTTGCAAACAAGGAAAGCTGTTAATGCTTTCTGCAACCTGCTTCCTGTCCAAAACCAGCTTCTCATCATGCAGGCCTCATTACTGGAGCTCAGAGCCAGCCAGAGACATATTCTGTTACAGAGAAATGAATTTCAGCATCACACCATCACAGGCTTTTCAGCATGGCCATCTCTGTTGATGACTGCTTAGGCCAGAGGCTGTTTCATATTCAGAGTCAGAGTCGATCAAAGGACCAGTAAATCAGTAATTATAAATGACTCTGGACGTATTTCACACCCACTAGCAGGTATTAGCCATCAGTAGGCAGAGCGGGTCTGCTACATTAATGGACACTATTTGGCAATGCTACACTATGTCAGGCTGTGCCAGCTGTGGCTTTTTGGAAGGGGATGGCAGAGGAGAGAAAATGCACAAGAGATGGAAGCGAGAAGGTGAAAAGAGATTACTTTTTCGCTGAGGGGCAAAATGTTCCAAACTAATCCTAAATGGCTTCTTATTGAAATGTGGGATTATATTCATATGTGTTAGCACATGGCAACCTTTTTACCCCCTTTAAGCCTGCTTTTTTTTTTTACCTGCCTACTCAGTGGGAGAAATGTCACTGTTGTAGCTGCATATTTCCTATTCCTATTTAGCAGTCATATGTGAATACCCTGAAAACAGACTTACACCATCAATTTATGTTGTAAAGAAGTACTTTGATAGTTAATCTCTTATGGTTTTTTTTTTTACTTCTAGCTTTACCTTGCACTCCTTGTCCCTTTTAATCTTATTACAAGGTCTATGAACACTAAAGCCACTTAAGAATGTGTTGGCCTCTCTGTTTTTGATGATGTGTATATTTACAAGTTGGATATGACTCCACACAGGGCATGTGATGAAAGGCAGTAAGCTAAAATAATGGGTCGCGGTACTTAGGATTCATCAGCTGGCACATATGAAGGAGGAAGGTAGCAGGGATGGGGAGGGAAGCCTCAGGAGAGACAAATTGAGACAGTGAATTGGCATCAATCCGTCCTGATAAAGACAATGAGATTCATGGAGCTTCAACGGGACTATTAGTTTTTAGGAACGGGAAAGGTCACCAGAGGAGATGGATTGTTGACTCATGTGTGACACTAATAAAACCTACGTGCCTTTGAATATACAGTATCGCAGGGCGCCAGATGACACTTTAATGACAGTTAGATCTTCTTTATGGTGATGTGCAGTCGCTTTACCTTTCAAAGCATAAGGAACGTTACTAAAGTTTAATGTAATATGTATGACGTTAGACATGAAATATTTACGTGTAAACCCAACTGGGACCAAATGAGAGCTATCTGTCTGGACTTGTATTCATTGGGTAATAACTGCCCGGCCTCGCCTCCGAACGAGCACTTATTTCCTCCTGTTGACACTATACTAGTGCACCATGAAACAGCACATTTCCTGAGTGATATGTTTATGTGCATTGCTTTTCTTCCTCAACTACTAGTAGCTCGTTGAAGTTGTATTATAAAGCATGGGGAAGCCGTTGGCTCAGAACGATCAGCTTGTTCGAAGCACTTTTTATATGACTTAGTTAGAGAAGAAATCAACAGTGCTCCTGTTTTCAGAGGGAATCAGATCAGACGGGATTGTTGTCTCTGGGTTATTGCTACTTCACGTTACAGAATATTTAATGGTTTAACCTTTTTGAACTCTTGCCACTTTTGACTTTTGAGTCTAGAGTTCCTTTGACACACGCACTGCAACTTTAAATGTATCTGAACATAATCTGGAGGAGCCTCAGTTGTAATTAGTTGGACTGGACATTGAACAGACTTCAGGCCCAGGAGGCAGAAAACCACAGCCTTTTCAAGGATGAATTAAATACAGAGAAAAGATTGAGAAAGATATGTCACAAGTTGAGTTTTTGCCCATTTATTGCGTGTTGTTTGTGTTTTTGTACAGCTACCATACAGATAAACAGTTTTCATTTTAAAGCTAATTTGCAGTCCCCATCCCTTGATGCCTTGTTACTACAAGAGTTTCCTCTTGTGAAAAAACAATGACCCAACCCAACTTAACTGTGCTTAAGGTATAATATTATGATGCCCTCAGCAGTGATTGAGAGAAATGAGGTGCTTTTGAATGCACTATGCAGCTGTTCCTTTGTGTTTAACTCTGACACACAGAAGAGGACAGAAGCTGGTTGTCTGTAACTGACACAGAAATGCAGTGGAGACTTCCAGTATAGTTTTAATATGATAGTTTTTTCTGTCCAAACCTGCTCGCCCTGAAAATTACAATACATTGTGCAGTACATGTTTTTTAAAGAGTAAAATGTATCTAACATAATGTTAACTAGTTTTTTTTGGTTAATGGCTAGGGACTCCTTTCCTCTGTCCAGTTTGTCGACTTGCATGAGAAGAAAATTTTGTACTCACGCTGTTATTTGATTGTCATTTGCTGACTTCACGTGTGATTGACGTCCTGTCACTGTTCCAATTGCTCATCTTCAAAGTGGACAGAGAGCAGACAGCATTTCGCTTGAGTTCAGTGGAGCAGGAATCCACCGAGTCGTGTAATTGCGACTTCATGACATTTCTGAGGCAGTGGTGGTAATAATTTTTGCAACTGCAGGCCTCCGCAGCGAAAGGTGTTAACAGACACTCTGCTCAGTGATGGTTGTAATGCACTGAGAAACTTTTCTGCAAATTGCCTGAAAGCAGAGTTAAACGCAAAAAAATAGATGGAGGTGACGTCGACCGAAACCCTAAAATCCTGTTCTTTGAGCATCAAATCCTGGATTAGATGGAGGCAGGAGCTGCAGCATTTACTGTACAAATGTTTTAGATAATTTTGCTATTCTTGTTTCTCTCTCAGTCTCCTTCTCACAACTGAAGGTATTTTCTTGGCTCAACATTGTATTGATTTATTGAACTGCATTTCATTTATGATGACCTCAGGGAAATTAATTTTGGCTTTGGAAGCTGAAAATACTTTTACCTTGGAAGTTTGTGTGTTGTTGTTTTTTTTAGGAAGGGGGGGCGCTCACACAGTCTAAGTTTTATTGCTTAGTCTGTGTAATCAAGTTATGATTTTATTTTCACCTCTCAATTTGTCTGATCATCTTCCTTCTGTGTTGCATAAAAATAATCATAAAAAAAAGTCCTTCCTGGACTTAGTATTGGTTCTGGTTAATAGCAGAGAGTGAGCAAGAGAGGAGAGAAAAGAAGAAGTGAGGAAAGAGAGAAATAGAGGTGAGAGAAGAGAGAGAGAGAGAGATTCACATTATACTGGGTTATGTAATCTCCATGGAGTGCTTTTGTTTGTGTTAGTTTTGCATCCATGCGGTGCCATGGATCAAACAGACAGACAGAGCCTAATTGGGTTCTGAAAGGAATTTTGTGTGTGTGTATGTGCGTGCATGCTGACTCCTGTGTGCATATGTGTGTGTGTGTGTGTGTGTGTGTGTGTGTGTGTGTTATCCCCCCCTTTTTCTCTCTCTCTCAGATTTTTTGTACTGCTCTTTTGCATAATTCATGTCTGTACTTTTCACAGCACAAGGGCTGATTTTCTCCGTGCTTCTATTATAGCATTGATAAAACTTGTCATAACAATATCTATAAAATTTTTTCATGTTGCTGCTCAACACACAAATAAAGCCTTCACGATTAAAGTCGGAAGCCTTAATTGGCTAAATACTGTGAATCCTAAGACATCCATACGCACAGTGATAAAGGAAGAACAAAGATGAAGATTGTTTTTTAAATAGGAACTCTATTGATGTTGAGCTAATTGTTTAAGCGGCTCCTCTTCTGGAATTATTTATATATTGCAGACAAATTAAATGTGTTTATATAAGTGAGTATAGTATATTATTTCCCGCTTCATAACATTAGCATTATGTAATGCTGTGGTTGAACCTTTTTTTTCTCACTCGCCCCAATACTGTACATGATAAATATTAAAATGCTAAGAAGTACAATATTTGTCATAAGCCAACATGATTTTTGGCTATGCTAACTCTTAAAACATTATTTAATAAAACATTGCAAAAATTTAGCGTCACCCCTGCTAACTCTCGACATCCTTCACATTTTTGTTTTGGAATGGCCGACATCATTATGAAAAGGCTGCGATCTTGGTGGGGATAGAGAGACAAACTGGGAGAGAATGCGATCTGACAGCGTATTCTGAGTCCCATAAGATTTCATGTCAATATTCTAGCGCTTCACACATAGTTACAGTCCCGGCATGCATGCATGCATACACAGTGCAGCGCTCTTCGCACAAACCAAGGTCAAACAGCACAGCTCTCTCCCAGCTCAGTCTGTGCAGTTTGAAAACATTAATAGAGACTGATGCAAAGAGAGAGGGGAAGGACTGACAGTGTCTCAGAGACACACAAAGAGAGTTGGGCAGCAATGTGGGACACCGAGCAGAGAGAGCAGTGTGTGGCCGCAGGCTCTTGCCTCACACTGGGCAGGATGAGTGGAGGATAAAGGCAGGGGTTGCAGCCGTCTCTGGAGGAGAGAGGAATGCATTATTAAACAAAATTTTGACAGCAGTATGGGCTCTGACTTAGAGCTTCAGGAAAACATGACAAGCACCTTAGCAATTCATTACAGGTCAGATGCCTCACTAGCAAAGTACAACTGTTTCCAAAACTAAGCCAGTCAACATAAGATTATAGATTTTGACAGGTGATTTTTAATGAATAAATGCAAGCAAATATTACTTTTGTATGTATTAACATGATGCAATAACAAGATATAGGCCAATCAATATGTTTTCTCACAGTATGATTTATGTATGGGGTGTGTATGGACAACCCTGTGTGGTTTTCTGTACTTCTGATTGGCTTTGGGGGTTTTTTTATCGACGCACATTAGTTCTAGCTTAGGTAAATAATTTGGCTTCAATACAATGACACTAAAAGCAGCTTCCAACTTCGTCCCAACAGTTCAGTTTCTATGACGGTATCAGAGTGTACAAAGCAGGATCCATAAGTTATCCATGGCTTTTGTGAGGAAAAAACTTTACAGGGCCGCCAAGAATCCTGACCTCAAACACGTCAAACATCCATGAGATGTACTGGAACGCAGACTGTGAGCCAGGCCTTATCGCCTAACAGCAGTGCCTGACCTCACCACTCCTGGTTAAATGGGAGCAAATCCCTGCAGCCAGCTTTCAAAATCTTGTGGAAAGCCTGAAACTAGAAGAGTGGAGGCTGTTATGGCAGCTTTTTTAATGCCCTTGGCTTTGGAATCAGATGTTTAACAGACATATATTATGCACACATGCTTTTGGTCCTAATGTGTATTTCTAAAGAGGCTCGCACACAATAAATCTCTGTTTCCACAAAGCAGTCCAGTTCACTTCACTTCAGTCACGCTTTGGTGCCTTTTTTGGCGTTTTTATTGTGAAAAGTTGTGGATTGTACAAATGGAGCCACTCTCATCAGTCCTCTTTTTCATTACCTTTCTGTTGAGTTACCTGGCTGTTGTGCCACAGAGCGAAGAGAGAGAGAGAGAGAAATGATGCTGGATGCAATGAGGAGTAAAAGGCTTGCAATTTGTATCAATTATATAAATCTGGTATCAAATGTACAGTATAGGTTACAGTGAGTAAGATAATAAACCCTGCAGCTTTTCAAGAAAAACAAAAGTCCTGTCATTTGTTTCTCAGCTAAAGTGTTCCTCAACTGGAAAAGTGAAGGGGGTTAGCCTCGAAGCAGAGGTGGAACCACAGATCTAGGGTTAGGTGTTTCTGTGTATGTATGTATACATACGGTCAAAAAGGTACCAGTCTGAAGGTGTTAGGTAGAAATGTGGCTTTGTACTTCTTCATTTTGTGTTGTTTGTTCAGTCAGACAAAGAAAGGCGTTTAAGGTCGTGCATCAGTTTCTGAAAATCAACCTTAGGACTGTATGTGTCCCTCTGTGAGCGCAGCGCTCTCAGTAAATATGTGCAGCCTGTGATGAACACTGTTGCCACACTGATGATGTCCCTCTAGGGGCACACACTTTGCAAGAGTAAGGGCATTGCGGGTTAACTGTCTGAGAACAGGGAGGCTAAAAATAGCTCACTGCACAGAGGTGCGACTCCACAAGCTTGAAAAGAGGTCAGTGTGTTTGCACCTCTCCTGGTGTGAGCATCATGCGTCTCCATGGCTGTGTTACGACCTTTGCTGTGCACCTGTTTGTGCTGCCGCTTCTGTAAAGCAAGCTGCCATTCGTCTGTGTTTTCGGATTTGCATCTGTACAATCCAATTTGTAACACAGGCTGTATGTTTGACCTTGCTGTCTACCTGAATCATCTCTCCCTCTCAGCCTCTCTAATGAGAGAGTTACTACAGTCAGAGAGAGAGTGACAGAGAGGGGGCAAAGTAAGATTTCCTTATCTTCGCAGTTTTTAACGCTCCCTGTACTCTAACCAAGAGCTGAGGGATGAGCAAGGTGACGCTCTATGAAGCATCACTAGTGCCTTTTTCACAGGAAAGAGGAGTTAAAAAGGAATAGGTGATTACAGGTGTTCTATTTAGGGACAGAAAGGAACAGAGAACAAGAGAAATGGAGAAAGAGAGAAAAAGGAAGGAAGGAAGGAAGAAAGAAAGCAAGAAAGAGAGGTGTCAGTAGTGAGAAGGGCAGGAATTCTCTTTGTTCCTACTTCAAAGGCCACTTGAAGGCATCCAGCGCCTTTCAGTCAAGGCTCATTTGAGATATCATGCATAAATATAAAAGCATGACTTTGCTCCATGAATATAAGGCGTCCTAGAGAAGCACGGTTGTGACAGAGGATGTGAAGGAAGTTGTTCAGGTGATGATAAATTATTAGAGAGTGAGAAAGAAGATGTGGATGACGCCAGCGTGACAGCGATGTTGCAGGCATCTCATTTCTTAGCTGTCTGAAAGATGCCAGATGCAGTATGTGTCACTGGGGGATGCACTCCTGTGTGTGTGTGTGTGTGTAGGTGTGTGTGCGGATGTATGTGTGTATGAAATGGCCACAGGTAGCAGTGAAACACTATGTAGATCCAAGCAGCAGACCTCCTGGGAAAGGAGCCATCCCCATGGGGGTTTCAATTCTACCATTCCTAACATAAGAGAACGTCCCCACAAGTAGAATCCCTGAAGTTCACCTGTTATCTCATTCCCTGCAGGGCACCAGAGCTTTTCCCTTGACTTCTCCGGGCACTGTGCCTGTCAGGGCTTTCTTTCTCTCTAGTTCCTTACAGACATGGAATCTGTCCGATAAAGTGTGGCCTTTCAGCTTTCGCACAAATGTCTCGGCTAAAGAAAAGCTCCATCTTAACTGTTCAAAAACGTGACTGGACTGTTTCTAGTGTTGCTCATGTGGTAGCCGGCACACAAGAACAGGCAGCACACAGGGTTTATTGATGGTGCTTGAGATTGTTTACGGCAAGAGTGGCTAAGCCGTCTTTGTTATCTCATCATTTGTGCAGAGACTCTCTCTCTCTCTTTCTCTCTAATTGCACCACTGGATCAATTTCCAGGCTTTTTAGCTAAAGTTTTGATTAACTAACTAACTAAAGTTTTCATTTAACTTGCAGATGTTCTTTTTTAGAGTCAGGTCTGCAGATTTTAATTCTCACGTTTGGCTTTACATGGAACTTATTCTGAAACTATGTTTTTATCCTTTGCATGACTTTTCTGGCCATGCACCTGACAGGTTTTCTCTGCAGAGTAATCTTGCTCGGTTTTCTGCCGTCAGATTGCAAGCGTAACTTTTACTGCTGTCCTGAATGGTCTGGTCAACTTTTACATGCCTGAACACTTACGCATTCAAGTAGTCAAACCCTGCCGCATGCAGCAGAGCTGAAACTTTTTGAAGCTGCTTTTTCTTCTTCTTCTTCTTCTTCTTCTTCTTCTTCTTCTTCTTCTTCTTCTTCTTCTTCTTTTTTTAGATTTCTTCCTATGGATAAGCCATAAAGGATAAGACCTCAGATACAATACAGGGAATGGGTTCAAGCTAAGTGGAGGCCGCAGAAATGAGAGGGCTTTGTGAGCCTTAGCCTTTAGCAGCTGTGGGACTTCAACACCAGATCCCCTCCTTTTGACTATAAGCCACAATCCTGAGCCCTTGTTCTCAGTGGGATAAGATGAATCTCAGTCTTCCATTGCTGCCTTATAAAATGTAATGCTATTTTTCTTTATTTCTATACTGTCCTTTTTTGGATTGTCCTTCTTTCTGACCTCTAGTTCTGCTTCGTAACTACATCTCGATTCGTATATGGACATATACATCATTGTGTAGACAGTCATGCCTCTGAACAGATGCTTCTGTTTTAGTCTGCACATTTCATGTTCTTCGATAGCAGCTGTGAGGCAACACACAGAACTTTAGCTATAACAACAGACACGGGAGAAGGCCCCAGGCCATGACGCGTAGCTGCACCGCTCTCTTACCAGGGGAAAAGAAAAACTAGGATGAATTATTCACTGCATTTCATCTTTTATGTGGCACTTC
>JAUZTA010000003.1:12045716-12056744 GCA_034780835.1 Ctenochaetus striatus
TCACTGCATTTCATCTTTTATGTGGCACTTCAGGTGCTACAAATTGTGCTGTAAATGTTTAAGCCAAGGCAAGTGCATCATGTTAAATGCAGCATGATGGCATACGCAGATGATGGATCAGGCAACAGAGGGTATCATCATTACCATGGAGAGCTACCAGTGGATTTTTTTTTAAAGAAATTATGCTCTCTCAAACATTTAAACTGCACATCTGGAATTAGTACGAATGCTCATATGGATTTCTTTGAGCCAATAGTATAAATGATAATTACTTGCTTCTGATATCGATAAGATAATCAGTATTTTTTTATTTTGGTATTTTAAAAAGTAGCTATACCCTGTTAGTTTGTGTACATCTCATTAAAGTACTTTGCTAATAGTGAGGCAAGTTAAGATTTGACCTGACCAAACATAACTTGCCCACTACTCTTTTCCTCTTCTCTGAACATATCCAAAAAAAATTTAATGTACAATTGAAATTTTAAAAGAAACATCCACAGTGGTGAAATGTTTGGCCAGTCTGTACTGTGTGGCTCTACTTGGTCATTTGCTATTGTAAATGGAGACTGCTGACAAGATTGATGAGAATTTGTACCAATTTTTGAATGTTTTACCAAACAAATAGTATGTAGACCAAATGATTAATCAGTTAATCATGAAAGTCATCAATCATGAGAGTAATCAATAATGAAAATAATCAATAATGTAGTCCTGTTTTAGTCTCAGCTAACCCTAACCCTTATGATGGCTAGAAAACATTTTCTGCATAACAGCAAAAAACCTTTTTTTTATTTTTCTTCAGTGAGATGAGAGAATGTGAGACCGGGGCGCCGTTACAGGAATTTTAACCTAATAATGATAATGTAGTATCATGTGTTGTGGCTCATTTGTGATGTGCTAATGTTTACCCACTGGAGTTCTTTCTTCTAAATGTAGTACTCACAGGTGATGTCATCATTATTAAGACGCATGCTCACGCTCCCACACACACCAGTCTGCTCAAAAGAAAAAATGGAAGAATATACTCGGTTGTATTTTTAGAGGCTTTGCTCCTCCAGGCACAATGGTGTGTTGTATTACCGACCTTCCATTCATATGCCCCTAAGCCAAAACAGCCTTAGCACTCACTGGTTATGAAGATGTCTGTATGTAACACTTTTAATACAGCAGAGACATCCATTTTTATGGAAAAAAAACCTGTATGCATATTGTTCCATGTGTTTGCGTTTTCCTGCAGTTGAGCCATCCTGAATCTCCTTCGTTTGATGTTATTGTGTTTCCTCCTCCCTAATTTCCTGCTTTGTCTGTTTGTATTCACTCTGCCGCTAGCCTACATACACCCTACACACACCTCCCATCGGCCCCTTGAGCAACACATGAAACACCACACTGTTGCTCTGCAGCCAGCCAGCCAGCGCCTGCAGCGGCAGGCAGAGAGCCGGCAGAGCCTTACAAGGCTATTCTCAGCTGCCACTGCTGTTACTGCCGTTGACCCGCTAGACCTGTTTCTGTGGTATACTGTTGCGGTTCGATATGCAGCGTGGGCCGTGTAGGAGTCACAACACTTGTTTAAACACTCACTCTCTTTGGCTCACTGGAGCTCGCCCTGCATGCCGAATTTAGCTCCCCAGCTCTGTCTTTTAGTGCCTTCTCGCTGCGTAAATGCTCCCTTTCTTGCTGCGTTGTGTTTTTCGGTTGTGCTTACATTCAGTCTTGCTCTGTCACTTTGTTCTCCTTGTGTTTTTTATGTATTGCTTTCTGCTAAGACTTTCTTATTTGTTCCGTACTCTTTGTCCTTTCTGTACCTCCCTCTGCACCTCCCTTTTTGTCTTGATTAGCACATCATGAGGATTAATTCTAATGTTTGTGAGAGGGGTATCCAGTAGCTGCTGACTCCTGTCCCAAATTGCTTTCTTGCCACCTCATCTCTCTTCCTTTTTCAAGTCATCTTTGTTTTTTTTTTCCAGTTTCTCCCTAAATAGCCCCATGGGAGTGAAAAATAAATCCACAGTTTATGTGTCATCTGAGCTTACAAAAGACTCTGCTGAAGAGGGTTATGGCGACCGCAGCCCCAAGCCAAGCATCACCTTAAACCATGCTGGAGGGCGGTGCACGTTGAAAGCAGAACAGATTAAATGAGCCAGGAGTCATTGAAGCCCCAAGGGCACCACATTTTGCCCCAATTAATTGTGTTTGTCAGACCGTGAAAGTCCAAGGTCCCCTCACTGGCAGTAAGGAGAGAGCTCACCAGTGCCATCACCTTCCAGACCCCGGCTTTTTTTTTTTTTTTTTTGCCCCCCTTTCCATAGGTGTCTCGGCAGCTGGCCGAGGGCTCCGGGTACACACATCCTTGAGACTGGTCGCTTAGCTGGTCTAAGATTTGCACCACTTACTGATTTTGCGGTTAATTTAAAACAAACTTTAATGGTCTCAGTAAGTTGATTACATTTCAGCCAATTATGGGTGTTTTGGAAGAGGGCTTGAATGTTGTGTAATGGAACACAGCTTTTGGCTGCCAGGGACCTGAGGGGCTCTGGGTTATTGTGAAAGTAATTGTGTGGAACTAAACAATGGAGCATCAGCCACACAGACAGCTTGTGGTTAGCTCAACGCAGCCAGCGCTGATGTGTTTGTAAGTCAGTGCGTTCATGCCTGTTTGGCAGCTTTTATTTACATGTACACTGAGTTTGCCTCTCGGAAAAACTGCCATTAAGCAGACTTTGTCATCCATTAATGGGGAGGGACTTGGCAGTCTTTTGGATGAATGACAAGGAGATATAGCTGTCATGTTTGGTGAAGAAGGGAATGTTTTGAATAGAATGAAGTGTTACATCTATTTTGGCTCCTGTGAAGGTCAATGTGCAGAGTTTGACTGCAGAACATAACATGCTTCAGATCATCTCTGCTGTTAATCCTTTTTTTTTTTTGGGCACGTTTCACTATCACAGTAAAAAGCAATTAGACATAGTAAAATATCAGTCCTGTCATCTTTAATATAAACCCTCATTCAAAGAGAAAGCAGATTTTTATCTTGCATGTAATGTATATAAAAATGCTAATTGTAGGTCTAATGCACCATTTCTAGATCAGCCTCCAGCAATTTAAAGAGGCTAATCTACCTTGAAAAGGCTGCATCTGTGCTCCAGGCTTACATGCGTACATCCATGTACACGCTGCTGCTGTGCATTCAGCACATTCAAGCATACGCGTGCTCTAAACACTCGCACCAGGCCGGAGCAGGAAGCATTCTACTTTAATCACATCAAATTATAAGACAGGCTTATATGGAAATGGAATAATAGACATGCACAGTTACACACTCACATGATCACGCTGCTCCCTAGCAGACCTGCACTCTCTGAAATGGAAAAGCTTTCAGCTCAACTCCAAATGTTTACCCAGGAGATTGAGTGTACATCTGCACTTTTTTTTCATAAACGCAGCCGGTTGATTGGTTTGAAGCCGGTGACCAAATTAATAGGTTACACTGCACATCATTCCAAACACTGGGGGACCTGTTGGGCACAGTTTGGTAAGGCATTTCACAGTCTTTGGCAGTTTTCTCCACAGAGACGTAAACGGTAATATCTTCTTCTAAATATTAAATAAAAAACTCTCTGGAAAGATGGTTCATGGGTAGACGTAATAGTTCTATCCATAGAGGGATTGCTCTGTTTTCTATTTCTCAAGTAAAGTAAATCTGTCTTATACAGTTCTACTTGCTCAGGAGAGTGCATTAAAAACAGGGTTTTAAATGAATATTTTGCTCGCTTTTGACACCAATTAGTTAGCTGAACATGCAGTAAGTGGAAAGTGAGAAATAATTTATTTGATAAAAGTCCCCTTGGGTTAGCTGAAATCTCTTCAAAACGTCTCTCACAAGGTTCCCAAGGATGGCCCTTAGCGGCGGCTTCCAGGCAAACATTAAACAGTACACACAGACAGAACAGAGAGTAAGGAGCAGAACAAAGTAGAGTTTATATGCAGCGATTCAGCAACACCCCACTGTGCTCTGTTCTCTCGGCATACAGACATAATGTATATACAGTAGCAGTAGATTTAGTGTGCTTTCCACCCTCTTGTAGTTTGTCTTTGGTCAGACATGTTTCCAGAGGAAGACAGCTGTGATGTGTATCTGAGTTCTTGCATGTAGCTGGAGGTGTATTTTATATGTGATGCATGTGATAAACCTTGCACAGTCAGGTCTCCGAGTTGTTTATTTCTTCCCTAGTCATGTTGAAATGTTTTGACAGGGTGACTGGACGCAACATACACAGCTCAGTGAGAGGAATGTCAGGCCACAACAGTTTAACTCTACTCTAGCACCAAAGGTGTGTGTGTATGTGTATGAGAGAGACAGAGGGAGAGAGAGAGAGACTTCCTGGAACTGCAAATAGGTATACTGTACATGTAAACTGCACATGTGTGTGTATGTGTGTCGATGCTGCATATACACTATCTCTCAAGAGTGTGGCTGATTCTCTTTATGCATCTTTTTCTTCACTTCCACTGTGCACACATGTGCTAACGCAGAGGGACAAGGCCTGCTGCTGTTGCTGCTGCTGCTGCTGCTGCTGCTGCAACCATTAACAGCACTAAAAATAAAATGCTGTTTTTCCTTTCTGCTTTCCATATTAGTGTTGATAATGAGAGTAACATTTGAGCAAGGAGCTCCGCCTCTTGCCTCTTTGAGGGTGCGAGATTGTCGGATGTTGGAAACAGACATCATGTCTTGCCTGTAAACAAGTTTGGAAGTGTAGTCATGTTTGTTCCTGTTGTAAATTCTGTTATCTCCACATAGAGGTACTTTTTTTCTCATTTTTTTCCTTCAGCTTCATTGGCCCACTTTTATGTGCCTGCTTAATCCATGTGCACACATTCACTGCCTCCTCCATAGCTTCTCCAGCTGCTTTTTGCGTAAGACACCTCTCTGTGGAGAACGTGCATTTGTATGCATGGATGAATGCAAAGTAAAGAAACAGAGGAAGGGAATAAGAACACCAGGCTTAGAGGAAAAAGATGTGCTCATCCTGAACTGGTCAAGGGCTAGGAGGAGGGCAGAGATTTGGCTGGCACACCAGCTGCTTAGGTGCACAGACGGCAGCAAGGGGAGCAAGAGGCTAGACCAGCCAGCTGGAGAGGGCAGAGAGCAGGGTGGAGCGAGTGGTAGAGAGGACCAGGCATGCCGGCTGTCTGGCAATCTGCACAAACTTAATATACAGGTGGGCCAAGAGATGTAAATTCTTCTGGGAGGATGACTTGAGCTAGCAGAAGAGAATTCTAGAGAGACATGGATGAGGAAATGAGAAGAAGCTGGGTGTGTGTACATACATATGCCTGCAGAATCACTGCAGGTGTGGGAGCATGTGTGCAAATGTACAGTGTTTCATTCTTAATTAAAGGGAAACACAGCAAGATATTCGCTGTAAGAAGCGTATTTGAGAAACTGCCACTGTTTTATTGTTTTCAATAACTCAGCAGATTCTGTACATTCTTGCTACCTACTGTATGTAAAAAAAAAAAAAGATGTTTATTCTTTCTGTGACTTTAAAGCATCTATTTTTCTTTCCCTGCTCTCCAGCCTCAATCCACACTCTTATTTCACAAGCTCTATCAAAAAGATCCCTCCAAAAAAGTGCTGGATGGCAAAGTGCTTCCAAAAAAAAAAAAGCATATAACCTCAACCTTGCCACAGACAAGCGTCAGATCCTATATAGTGATTTATTGTACAAGAACACACCAGACAGTGTCTGCTTTCTAAGTATGTGTGTGTGTTTGTCTGGACAGAAGCCAGACAGGGATCCCAGCCAAAGAAGGAAGAGTTTAATACAGAGCACATCTTAAAGGGAGGGTGAGGGAGCAGTTCATCTGCCCACGGTGAGTGGCAGAGGTTAATGCAATCCCTTTAAGAGGACATAGAGCCAGTTAAGCCGCAATCAAGAGAGCAGGAGACTAAATAAGTCATCGATTGAAGTCCACTATTGTGATAACTTCTTTTTGTTCATTTCATAGTAAACTAAAAACATTTGGCATAAACATTTTTTCAAACCAAGTGTCTCTTCCTGTATAAATTGTATTCTGTGTTCTAATATTTATGAGAGCTTTGATGTTGTTTATTGCTCTTCTTTTCTTCTTTTAAACCTCACAGATTGACGAACACAGTGATTCAGAATCTCCTAACAATCCATATCTTTGCTAATGAATCTGGTTAGCCTGAAAAACATCATGGTGTAATTTTAGGTTATTGACTGATGCCTTGAATGCTGCACAGAATAAGAAAACCATGTATGAGTTCAGTCTTTCTTATCGCTGCCCAGCATTAAAGCACATTGGTGAATGTGGTTCGTGCATATGTGCACATGTGTGAAAGTAGGGGGAAGGGGAGTTGCATGCAACCTGATAGATTGGCTATCTTCAGCATTAGAGATGACTGTCTGATGGATTAGTGTGAGTGGCATTAGCACCGATGTGTGTTGGAACTGATTTATAGGGCCTGGATGCGCCGTTCTTCCAACCTTCCAAGCTGATCCCATTACAATGCAGAGGCTTTAAAATCATCCTCAGGCTCTGGTTTGTGCCTGTGTGCATGTGTGTGTATGCCTGGCGTTTTTATGTATGTAATGCATTTATGTTTGCATGTGTCCATGCGTTCGCATGCCTGCATGCATGCTTCTGTCAGATTTACATAATGTGTGAGTAGGTATAACGTGCCAGAGACTCTAATCTGATGGCGTATTTGTGTTAAAGATAGCATTTCCTTCCACTTTTAGGCATCACCATGGTTACATATTGGCTTATAGTATATGTCAACAACTTTTCATATTGGCCCAAAACTTTGATGTAAAATATGTTGTTTCTCTGAGTTATGGGTTAATCCACAGCACTTATGCAGAAACTCTTTCCCAAGAGGTAATTTTTACATTTGACCTTGAGGAAAAACTTACCTCCCTAAAATTAAATTTTTATAGTGCCTCCCTTTAGTCCGCCCTCTTTCCTGCACTTCCAGCCCCCCACTGCTCTCTCTCTCTCTCTCATACACCCAAATCAGTCAAGACACAATCAGACAGAATCAATATCAAGAGGAGGTCAGCTCAAACACTTTCTGTGTGCCATGCTACATCAAAAGATTGCACTAGATAGATAGGTCAGTGTTTTGACAGGCAGTGGATTAACAGCTCCGTACAGTAGGGTTTCCATGTTTTTATAAATATCATCGTTAAGATTTAGAAGTATCTGGTAAGTTTTTATGTATACTTTCTTATGTGTTTCCTCCATAGCAGAGGTTATTGTTTCTGCTCTGACTTTGCTTTGGTGAAGCCTGCCATGAACTTGCTGCCGCACAGTTACTGTAACTTGATCCCAGTCCTCATTACATGTCAGGATACACGACCAGCTAATTCTCCCATCCAAACCTAACCTGGCAACCCAACACTCACCCTCACACCCACCTGACTGCGTGCTGCAAATGACAGCGCTGCAAGACCGGCACGGTCAAAGATCAAATAGCTGTTCATGATTCGCACATTAACCTACATCTCCATTCTGATTCGATAACAAGGGCCGGTCATTGAAGGGTAGAGTTGCAGTGTGGGATGAACCCTGCTAGGGTATAGGGTTACAGGAGGAACTGGAATGTAACTTGGCTAAGCATTAAAGGGGCAGCATGTCAGTTCAAAGGCTGCCCTTTTTAAGCAAAGGGAAATGCCAGAGATGAATTAGTGATGTGTTGGAAAGCTCCAGAAGACTGGAGACCAGGGACTGGTAGATAAATAATGTTCATCATAGCACAGTAAACATTCTGTGTGTGTGTGTGTGTGTGTGTGTGTGTTTGTGTGTACGTGGGTTTATGCATGAGTGTAGGTGTGGGAGCACAGTGTGTGCTGTGCTGTATAGTACATACTTGTGAAATTGTACAGCATATATTTACGGTGACACTCGACAGCTTATTTCTTGCACCCACACGGCCAAACAAAAACACCTACATACACACTTCTCCCACCTGTCTGTGCTGCTTTGTTCGGCTCTCTTTCCTGTTGTGAGTCATCTGCCCAGTTGGAGCGGGCAAACACACATGCACGCGCGCACACGCACGAACACATACACGCACAGGTGGAAAAAAAAAATTCCAATAAAGCTCAGAGCAGTTTTTCCAGCATGTGTATGTGTGTCTGACATTTGGTCTATGCCCTGGGGGTTTTTGTGCATCCAGTCCAACCCAGCAAAGAGGCCTGTCACTGGGCCTCCTCTCTCCCACAGGTAGCCTCCCTGGAGCTCACCTGTTATCTCTCGCCCTGCTGTGCCTGAAGCTTTCCCATGACTGACCAGAGTGCTCCCTCTGTTGAATCAAACACACACCCAATAAACACACATGCCAGTCTCGCCAGGCAGTGAAATAGGACAGGAGGCTGGGCTGGAGACACCTCTCCTGAGCCTCAGTGATGCCCTAGTTTCTCCTGCAGCCTACTTTTTTTTCCACTAACACACGCATCTAGACAGCTACCTCCATCCCCAAACACTGACCCACGCTGACAGGCTGTCTGTTGTTAACGACTGCCACGGTCTACTCACTCTTTTGATCCTCACACTGAACATGTAAAACTGAAATTGAGGCTTTGCCAATCTAACGAGACATTCGCTTGTTTTCAGTCTTAGCTTGTTAACCTTTCATGAGCAAACATGTCCAGTCGAGCTGACATGTTGTTATCTCCGACACTCTGACCGGAAAGCACATTGAGCGGCCTGAAGAGGATTCAGAGGCACCAGCCACCTCTAGTTAGCCGCATCGACTGCCTCTCCATCAGATTTTGTCATGGATCAGCACAGTCGATGCCGCCGTTGCGCAGGACACTGATGAGAAGAGCCATGTTGGCCATGTTCGCAGTCAATAAGTCAGGCAGTGTAAAGCAGTGTGTGATAAGCTTGGCCTGCTGCGAGCCAATATTCTTCACCACAGATAAACAATCAGACAGAGACATCTTTGATTCAAGGAGGGATGAGCAGCAAATTGTGTGTATCAACTCCTGCTTTGAACGATGGAGTGAGACCGACCCTTGTGGACGAATGTAAGAAGCGAAATATGTTTTTTACTGTATTTTTTAACTCAGCAATGTGTAGTTCAAAGCCGTGCTGCACCGAAAAAGAAAAGTGCCTCTAAAGTTGTGGCTCTCAGAAACTAGTTGAGCGTGAATTACACTTAAACCAAATGGGATGAGTGTTCACCCCTGGTATGATAGATTAGCGCTAAATGCTAACTGTGCTGGCCCTGCTACCACAAATGTGTTTTGCTACCACTAATGGGTAATGGAACCCTGCTCTAATGTAACCTGCCGCTGATGTTAATGTAACCCTTTTAACCGCACTGACACGGCACTCAGTATGCTGTTCAGCGTTGCAGCACTACAGAGGTCCCCATGACAACAGGAAACATCAGAGAACTGAGAATAAGAGTCGGCTTTGGTATGGAAATGGACCACTGATGAGAGAGTATTTCCTGGGTGAGGCCTTTTTAGAATTTTTGAAATATACCTGACAATTTCTAAATATTTTACCCATAATTTTGGCAGGGAAAAATACACACAAATAGGCCCATATTAACCTATTTCAATCCCCCCTGACACCACTTAGGTTTACTGTAGTTTTTATGGCTCTGTTTAATTTGATTGGAAAGGCAATAATCTAATCAACAAAGACCCTAAACTGCAGGATATTGCAGATGGAAAACGGCCTCACCTGTGGAGTCACATGAGGGCGCAGAAACGGTGAACCACAGCTTAATTAATTTCCATCTCTGTTTGGGGAAAAAAGTCGATAGTTCAATGCTTTAGTCAAGTCAATTATTCTAGACCTGCTGCACCACCGGGGTCTTTGAAAGAGTTTCTTACATTAAGTTTGTTCACACACTTGGTTACTCATCGACGCACTGATATTGAATTGAGCCTTGAAAATCTGGCAGTTGCTTTCCGGAGGAAGAAAAATTTGTATGAAAAAAAAAATTTTAAAGGGAGAGTAGCTAAAAGTGAAGACTTCAGGTACACACACACTTAAGCAGAAGTGAGCAAACATGCATGCACCTACTCCTTTTTATACTCACAAACTTAAGCCACACAAACGCAGACATCCAGACGGGAGGATGAGGAAATTGTTTGGCCAAGTTAAACAAATGCAGCCAGTGTGACCTGAATGGGAGGCAGGGTAGATCTGATGTCCTAAAATGTGCTTTTTACTGTTCCCTCTCCCCTTTTCTATCAATTTATCTATCCTCCCTCTGTCTCTTCTGGTCTCTGTCTCTTCCAGGGTCACCCTTAAATCCAGCAGTGCCTCCTCCGTTTTGTTTTCTCCTTACTACACACTCTTCTACCACATTTGCATTTCCCTCTCCTCCCTTTCCTTTAATGTATTTTTTATCTCCTGTGTCTGTTCCTGCTTCTTTTTGATCCATGTTGGAAATCTGTGCTGGGACCAGCCAGCAGGTCACCTTGCTGTTATGATCATGGCCTAACTGTGGAGTGGAGATGACCCCCTGAACTCCCAGACTCTGACCTTTCTCTTTCTCTCCTCTCGCAGCTCCAGTCTTATCTCCCCATACAGCCTCTCCGTTTTTCATCTTTGAACATCAGTTGTAGCAAGGGTCAACCACAGAGTGGATATGGAGGGGCCGGAGTGAACTGTGAACATGTGTCAAACAAAAACAGAAAAACAGAAAGGACATCAAAGAAGTACTGAATAGAATTTCAACACATTACACAATAGTTGTTTTATTAAAGATAATGTGGACCCGCCGACATCAAAAATGACCAGTCTCTTATTAAGGTCTATTAGGTTCACCATAAATAGATTAAAGAGGATAGATAAAACACCACAGCTATCTCTGTAGTTAATCATCAACAAATGAAAGGAAAACAAAAAAGGAAAGCATCTAAAAGCTGTTAAAAAAGACGAACTATCATCTCAAACTCAAACAAAATGTAACAGAATAAAATATGTTTATTATTTAAAGGAATTAATTAAACTGGATCATCCATTTTTTCC
>JAUZTA010000003.1:12097048-12107989 GCA_034780835.1 Ctenochaetus striatus
GCAAATACAGAACGGAGTGATTTTGATTTGGGGAAGAGCACCCGTGGAAATGAGGGTAAACTTTGAAACCATGTGTTACCTTGTGTGTAGGTTGGAGAACACCAGGGCCTGGTTGAACGGGATCTTACTGAAAAGCTCCATCAAGTGCTGCACCTTCTCCTCAAAAACTTTGTGAGGTAAAGGATGGGACTCCACCAGCTTGTAATACTGCTTTAAACCTGGCAGAGGGCGCACAAGGACAACATAAATGAACATCTGGTCATAACGCAGATGTTTTTGTAAATAGATGAGCAAATCATCCAGGGCGCTTTTAGTGGGATGAGCACAGTCATTACTTCTTACTTCTGTGAACAGCAGAGGGCTGTTTTCTTAAAATCTGGA
Organism: Ctenochaetus striatus; assembly: GCA_034780835.1. Classification (NCBI taxonomy): domain Eukaryota; kingdom Metazoa; phylum Chordata; class Actinopteri; order Acanthuriformes; family Acanthuridae; genus Ctenochaetus; species Ctenochaetus striatus. The sequence goes on from JAUZTA010000003.1 coordinate 12,097,430, forward strand.
AAAATATTTTTCCACTATTAAGTTTGTACAGAACAAAAAACTAGACAGTTACAAACTTCAAAGTAAATGCAAGGCTTAAATATGATGCTGTCAAAGAGATAACTGTTCTGAGATCAGTTCTTTTCTTACTGCAAACATCACACACTCAGGACGAAAGTGTCTACCAGGAAACAACTTTAAAAAAGGATAGTGGAAAGACAAATCAAGACTGTTATGAGTTTTATGTTGTTTTTGTTGAGATTAAAAGAAATGATTAACAATTATACAGTTACTATTTGTAAATGAAGTCTGGCGTCTTTGATGAGAACAATGTAACTGCTGTTTCTGTCTGTTTTAGGATCTTAGTCTTATAAAAAAGGTCTCTGCTTTCCATCATATTTTTAGATATTTGAGTGGATGTAAATGAACACCTGCAGTTGCTCACAAGTTACAGTGCAGCCCCGTTCACAGCTGACGGCTGCAGAGCTCGCACTCAGTACCTGCCCAATTCCATACTTCTGTTCTTTCATTAGACAAAAACAATGTGGAAAATGGTCAAGGTAAAGAAAAACCCTTAAAAAAATTCACATGTTAAACTTTTTAATCCCAACCAAGTTCTCTTATTACAGGAAGTCTGTTCCCCTTGGCAGCAGTTACCTGTTTACACTGTGCAACTTAAACTTGCCAACTGGACAGAGCTGATGGGTCACATAATCTGCCTGATAAAAAGTAAAGCTTTAACACTTTTAAATTAGATTTTTTTTTTACCTTTAAGACCCATGTCTCTGGGATTAAGTCTGACAAATGTGGGCTCTCTCATGTAGCGGGTTAGGTGCTGAGCAAGGGATTCTGGGTAGGTGGCAGAGAGTGCAAGCATCTGCTTGTTCACAGGTAGAGAGGAAAAGATCCAGCTGGAGAAATGAAGCAGAGGAGATGGGTGAAATTCAGCATGTTTTTTTTCAAAAATAAGCACATAAGTTATGATATTTAATTTAAACAGATTTGTTTAGACCGGTTGAAAACACAATCAGCCTGTCATGTCATGTGACTTATCAAATCTTAGTCTGACTACTGAAATATCTGTCTTACTTTATCTGCTCCTGGAAGCTGCCCTCTTCCAGCAGCTTGTCTGCCTCGTCCAGAACAAAGAGCCTGATGCTGGCGGTGGACAACATGCCCAGTTCGATAAGCTGCTTGATACGGCCTGTGCACATAACCATGAGCATAGTCACACAACACAAATAACAACACGGTGGTCACATAAACAGATAGTGCTTCCCCGCTCTTCTCGCCTCTTACCAGGTGAGCCAACAGCTATGTGACACTTTTTCAGATGGGCTTTGTCCTGACTAACAGGCCTTCCACCGATGAAAACATGGCACTCGAGGCCCTCCATGGCGCAACCTATGGCCATGACCACTGAATGGATCTGCACAGCTATCTCACGTGTAGGAGCCAAAACAAGAACCTGCAGAAGGAAGAGAAAAAGGGGTCGTTTCAGAAGAGTATAGATGTCAACAACTACTTACATCTGATTAAGGTTAGATTAAAGACAGACATGTGTTGGGTCGTTTCCAATCAGTGAGACCCTGCAGCTAATAAGATTATAATGCACCAGAATGCAGCCAGTTCATCAACAAGACTGGACGTTCTTCTGCTTTATCAATAATTGACTTCTTTCTTTTACTTGTTTAATACTGAGCTGCTTACAGTCATCAGATTAAAAGACCCCCGAACACTGAACTGATTACTTCTCATGACCATCTGCTGTTGGTTATCTGGCAACTTCAAAATGTAAGTTGTTTCCTCACTTCTGAATAATTTATTTACATTTTAGTTTGATGCCTGAAGACTAAGAATTACATGCCTCACTGAGATTAAAAGAACAGGAAAGACATATTTCTTCATAAGCATTAATCATCTTGATCCCATCTGGTGTCAATCTGCTCACCTGAGTCGCATGATTTTCCAGGACCAGAGAATCGAGTGCGATGGTGCAGAACACGCATGTCTTCCCCGTGCCGGACTTGGCTTGTACAATCAAATCTGAAACAGCAGATGGACAATGTAGAGCCGCACAATTCGTCTGAACAATCAGCATCACAGTTTGGACCTTCACAGTTAATTTAACTTGATTGGGTGCAATTTTGATGCTTCACATCTAGAGTGCCAAATCTGCTGCACCGAATCATGAGCCTCCTTTCCACAGTTTAACTGTCTGACCAATCAGAGGCATTTACTTTGGGCACACTCTGATTAACTGCTCTGCTTAACAGCTGCAGGCAAGAGAGTTTTCACAGCACAGGCAACCTGCAAGTGAAAAGATAAATTATTTTATCTGGTGGAACATTTTAGAGACATTTTTTCAGAGGTTCCTAGAAATGAAAAATAAGTGCCATGAGTGATTTTATTTCCAAAGAATGGCTTAGAATCAAGGTGAATTAAATGACAATAATGTAAAAATTATCATTTTAGTAATGGCAGTGCAGCCTCAAGTGAAATGATTTATTCACACAGAGTACAAGAACAAAAAAATGAAACAAGCAACAGATTTCCCCAGTTTCTTCCACTTCTTGTCGTACATGTATTGGTTTGACATATCAGCCAGTGTATTATGCTTCTATGGAAACTACCTTCTACTTACAGCCACCATGAAAAACCCTGACAGAAATTATTCAATTTAACTATTCAATGCAATGAGTACAAGACACAAAATGCCTATTACCTCTATTGTATTGGAAGCAGATATGTCATTGTTAGATAACTTAAAACGTTGGATTAAACCAAACACTTAAGTGTGAAGGGTGAGTTGTTGGCTGGTCAAATATTAAAAGACATTTTTAACTACTTCTCGGATAAGGGAATTCAATGAATAACTCCAAAAATGATGGTTATTATCTGCAGCCCTTGCATTAAATTCTTCCAAACACATTAAGTTTTTCAGAATTCAGAAGAATAGACTAGCCAGTAGGTATATATTCAGAGATTACAGTTGCTTGACTTTCTACTTTTTGTTTACTATCACTTAAGGCAAACAATAAGCCACACTGGAGGGTGAAAGTAGGGAATGTTCTATGGATCAATGGTTTATGTAAATGATGGCCAATTATCCTGTTGATCAACTAATTAATTAATCAACTAATCCTCTCAGCTATGGGCTGAACCCTGCCACCACTGGCTGAACCACTCCAAGTGTGCACTATCAGTTTTTCCTAGTTTTAGGATAATAGAAAGTCAGTTTTAGTAACAGAGTTCACATTTTACAGTATTGGAAGAAGGGAAATTAAAGATAAGTCAAACTTTAGTAGAGTCAGGGTGGGGGGAAGCAAAGTGCAGGTGTCATGAGCAGCAGGAGTGTTCATTAATGGCTCAACACACAACTTATTGGTCCAGTAGGTTTGCCTGACCGCTGTTAGTGTATGAATTAATCTAAATCTATGCAACAGTGTAATAGAGAGACCCTGGAATTTAAATTACTGTCTTTAATCTACAACACAACTTTACTGTTAAGTTATGACTAAAACAAGGCAATTATAAACTAACACTCGCATACTGTTTCTATCTGACACACACAAGTCACACACTCATGTGGAGCAGCCCCGCACAGTTTCATGAACCCACCGAGTCCGCAGCGGCCCAGCGGGATGGCCTTCAGCTGGATCGGGGAGGGTTTCTCAAAGCCCGCGGCGGACAGGCCGTCCAGCACGGCCTGAGACAGCAGCAGCGAGCTGAAGTCGATCCCCTCCGACAGAAGCACATCATCGGTCCGCTTTCGCGTTTCTATGTCGTGGGCAGCTTTCCTCACGGCAGCGGCCATGTTGACTGTTTACCGCCGCTGATCAAATGCTGCCGTTTTAATTCGCGTTGGAGCTGCCGGTGAACTCTCTATCGCCCTCTTGTGACTCGGAGGGGAACTGATCTGTCCTGTGCTAAAGGACAGGAGGACTGATATTGATCCTCTTCCTTTTGCTGAACCAAAAAATAACCTGGGGATAAACATATGGAAATAAAAACAATAAAAAACATTCTAGTTAAAACGAAAATGAAGGACAAGCTCTGATCCATTAAGGTTCCCTTTTTTTATAAACTCCACTTTAGTAAATTAGTAAACTAGTTACTCTAAGGTGTCTATGAATGTTCTCATTCATCCAGGTTATGGTTATTCTAAGCAAATAAATCGAAGGCAACTGGACTCTGAATAACCATGACCTGGTTAAATGAGAACATTCATAGACATCTCTCTGAGAAATTTGGGTTGGACACCCTCAAAAATGGTGTGTGAATATAAAAGGATGGCACGGAGAATTGCAGATTAAAGCAACCATTTATGGTTTAATCTGAGATGCAGACAAGAGGTCCTCATACCAACTCGCCTACGGTTTGGTTCCACCGTGAAAGGCCACAGAGCAGAAAGAATCCTAAATAAAGCACAGAACCACATTCTATACGGGTCCAGTTGCTTTCAATTTATTTGCCCAAAATAGTTACTCTAAGGTTAACTGCATTAAAAAAACATTGCTTTAATTGTAATTAAACTGATTTTTGTGCAAAGCTTGTTCTTGAAGAGATTTATTAGAGTGTTCTCAATATACTGAAGACCTATAAGGACAAGGGCCGGGATTGACATATTTTTTACAACCTGCTAACACCAAAAGTTTCTATCAGTAACTTATTGCTGTTCTGCAAAGCATTTGTAATAAGAAGTAAGAATTCTTCTATCCTTCTTAAATGTGGAGTGCAAAAAAAAGGAATGTTAAAAGGCATCACATTACTTGAAAAGCTTGACATCTATTCTATTGTAATTTCATGGGGTTTTGTCCAACAGATTATAAAATCTGTTGGACAAAAAACATTTTGATGACTGTAGAATTCACCTTGGTAAATTGTCAGTGTTGGACTTTGTACTGGGTGTTTCTTATGTTTGGTCTTTTTGATAATGAGGGATGCCTAATTTGCATTGCCTTAATATAATTTTACATATAAGATGCACTTGAGTAAAGCCCTGGTTTGTATGCTGATCTTAAACTAATGTTCAAGTATTTACTCTGCTACAGTGTCCTTAAGAAACCCTGTCTGACCTCTTTAAAAGAGCGAAAGAGAAACAGTAATAGGAAAAGTCAGTAAAGTTGATTGCATTATTGAAAACATGGGAATTTCAAGTACCTGCAAGCCAAACCAGTTAAGTTATCTACTTACAGTTTCCCTGTATTGTTTGTTTGGCTTTACAGAACTGAATTCAGCATGTGAAATTCATTGTATACAAAAACTTGTACTATTAACAAGCTCAAATGCTCTTTCTGTGTCTTTCACCAGCAGACATGCACTTTAATCTAATCCTGAATACTATATTGTGTTGAAAAATCCCTGCTTCGTTACTCAGGAGCAGCTGTAGACTTAGCAATCATGGAAAGTGCAGTCTTACAGGATATTAGACAGAATTATTGTCCTCACAATCCGGATCTAAGGATTTGGTTTTCAAGAATTAAATGTCATGTATGGTCTAGAGCTTCCCTCCTCTTATCGGGCTTATTAAGAGGGTCCCATCTCCCACTGTTCTCTGCAGCTGCACCAGAGCAGCAAATGTGCAGCATCTGTAGAGGAAGATTTCATTGTTTGTTGTTCTTGCTGGATTACAAAATTCTCCTTTTTTTTTTTTTGATTAAGCATTTGTCTATTTATACATTTTCTTTTGTAGTGAAGCTGCTTGTGGATATTTTTTGACTTGAGTTGGACTTTTGTTCAGCCAAGGTTGTAAATGGACCACTAAAACTCTGTTATATCGCCAAGAAATTGTCACCTAATATACCTAGAGCAAAATGCAACACCCTGTCATACATGGAAACTCCTCATCATCTCACAGCTCAGCCGACACAGAGCTCCTGTCTCGGACCGGCTACACAATACTTGCTGTCATTATGGGTGTGTTTTCTGTGGCGGGGATCATCCTCAATCTCCTGGTGATTGTGGTGACAGTGAGACACAGGCAGCTTAGGCAGCCACTGAGCTATGCTCTGGTTAACCTGGCCGTATGTGACCTGGGCTGTGCTCTTTTTGGAGGTCTGCCCACCACAGTGACCAGTGCGATGGGATACTTCAGCCTGGGGCGTGTTGGCTGCGTGCTGGAGGGCTTTGCTGTGGCCTTTTTTGGTGAGTCAAATCATAGCTTCACTTATTTACTTATTTCCAGAAGAGGAGACAAAATACACAGCTTGATATGAGTTTGAATTGTAGTGAAAGAAGGTTGGTTTAATCCTTAAGTGAACTGTGCTAAAATAGTGCACTTATTTAAATGTGCTTACTCACATCACGCCATAGCTTGACATTAATTGTTGCATTGCTCAATGGCAGGATTTTTTTCCACATAAAAAATAGTTCTCATAACTTCTTTTCCGTCAGGTATATCAAGTCTGTGCACAATAGGAGTCATTTCTGTTGAACGCTACATAGTGGTCTGCTATCCCATGGGTGCTGTCCTCTTCCAGACCAGGTAGTGACAATCAGTTTGACTTGACAGCATCACACATAGAAAAAAACTCGACTGCTTCACCTGCATGAAACAAACCGTCTCTGCCATCCTCAGACATGCAGTTGCTGGTGTGGTGCTGTCCTGGGTGTGGTCGTTTGTGTGGAACACTCCGCCTCTGTTTGGTTGGGGAAGTTACGAGCTGGAGGGTGTCAGGATCTCTTGCGCCCCTAACTGGTACAGCCGCGATATTGGGGACATGTCCTACATCATCATTTACTTTCTGTTTTGCTTTGCTGTTCCTTTCTCTATCATCATGGTGTCTTACTCACGACTCTTATGGATCCTCCGCCAGGTGATGAAATGTACATGTTGTGCAATCACTCAGTGATGAAAACATGCCTCTCCAGTTGCTTGTATCTGCAACACATTTATGGGTTTTTTTGCTTGTATTTTGGCGTCCTTTAGGTGACCCGGCTGCAGGTATCTGAGGCTGGCAGCACAAATCATGTGGAGGTGCAGGTGACGCGCATGGTGGTGGTGATGGTGTTGGCCTTCCTTGTGACCTGGCTGCCATACGCTGCCATGGCCCTTGCTGTCATCATGGATTCCAGTCTATATATTGACCCCATTATTGCTACTATACCTGTTTACTTGGCCAAAAGCAGCACCGTCTACAATCCCATCATATACATATTCATGAACAGACAGGTAATCCTCAAACATACGCCTTCATATTCACACACACAAAAAAACGAAGGACTTTCAGACACGTCATCATGCAATATCACTTTCCTGTATTGACTGTATGAGCTGGATGTGTGTATTTCCAGTTTCGGGGATATGCTGTTCCTACTGTCCTGTGTGGATGGAACCCATGGGCCTCGGATCAACTGGTATCTGAGGGTGAGACCACGGTGACTTCTCTCAACAAGAAAATATCACCCAAAGAATCTTTGAAAGAATAATTAATCCCCATGGTCTCACTCCTGAGACAGCACTTAGTCATAAGAACTCAACTGTAAGCCAACCCCGCTGTCTGCACTTGACTACATCAAAGATCATTTAAATTGACATTATGTAGACACACTCAGGATAACAGACTGATAATGATGTTGGGAACAATGGAGGCTGTGCAAATTCTGTGTCGTCCCATTCAATATTAGCAGCTTTAAAAAGGAAGAGGGAGGCTATTATCTTGTGAGTCTTAAATCAAACAGGCTGTCAAGAATTTTTTTGCATTATGACAGTAAATTTTGTCCATTATCCTTGTCATGGATATTGTCCATCATGCATAATTCTTTTTGATCTTACCAGGATTGTGGGAGTTGGGTCACTCTGTTCATGGATGTCTTAAACCTCTCGACAGTGCCAGCAAAGTAATCCTCTTTTTCTCAGGTTTTTAGTCTGTGACATTTCTACATAAAAGTGTCTACAATCTAATATGTCTTTGTTACACATTCTGTCGAGTTGTGTTCTTACACTAACCTAAATGTTTCCGGGAATGGTCAAAAACAGAGATGTTTATAATTTTGTTCAAGGTGACAGTGTGTTTCATTTTGTCTCTGTCACTAACTTTCAGGGCAAAACAGTCAGAGTGTGAAGAAGGAAGTGACAAATCATGACTAAATGTAATATGAATAAAACTTTAATGTATTACCTCTTCTGTGAACATTTCTGCCTGAGTCAGTTGGATAGATTTTCAACTGCAATACTGGCTGTTTAACAATGAAGCACACAAATCCCATGATTCAGTGTTATTTTGCCGTATCATGAAACTACATATTTTGTTTGAATTATTTTCAGACCTCTGGCTGCAGAAATTATATACTGTGCATTTAAGAGGCATTTATATTGTACCCTATAAGAGAAACACACAAGCATTTTTGCTCAGTTGAGTAAAAATAATATTATAGAATATATTTTTTGTATATAACTACTTTATAGTACTACCATTTTATATTCTGTAAAAAAAGAAAATATCAAATTTTACTTATCTTGAACTTTTCTCCTGGCATGAGTAAACATTTAAGAAGTAAAACAAGTCCATAAATTCTAAAAAAAAAGAATGTGCAGCAAATTGTCAAAGCCCTGAACCAGGAAACAATGGACATATTGTGGGTAAAGACACTAGAAAGGGATTTAAATACATTTATAAATGATTTAGAAGAAAACAAAAGTAATTAAATGTTTTTTTAAATTTTTTTTATTAGGTGCACACATCCCCTTTGCTTCTTCAGGTCTGTGCTCAAACATGGTACACACCCCTCACACACAAACAGACCTTTCTCTCCTATACATGACCTTTATGGCTTTCATTGATAAAAATCAAAGTAATCAGTGTGTTATACTCATTTGCAACATGTTACTTCACTCCAGCCTTTTGGATCCAGCATGTTAAACAGCAAGATAAAAACCTGTCATCAGTTAAGTCAAGTCTCACAGTTTGATCATTCACAGTCACTTCTCCCTCTCTAAATGAACACAAATGCAATCATACTCATCCTACTACCTTGGCTTTTTATTGATTACAGAAATATTGCTATGACTTTCATTAAAGAAAAGCAAAAAAAAAAGAAAAAAGCCAAAATGTGAATACCTGTATCAAACCTATACACTTTTGTATATACAGAGTGAGGGATCATTTATGTACATGCTACATACTGTCACACTCTGGGTAAATAAGTAGTCCTTCTGACAGGCACGGACGAGGGATCACTTCACCCTTTCTGAATCCATTTCAGAAAAAGATGCGGAAGTGGCCCGAGATCCGTGCCTGAAGAACAGGGAACTCCAATCTACACTCACAGGCCATCTTATCTTCTAGATACAGTACATGTTGACATGTCAGCTGATTGGTGCGAGGAACAGTTGTGTGCTTGAACACCTGATGCTTGGAGGACTGACTTTGGTCCTGTTGTTTTCTGGCACTTACAGGAACAGCAGGAAACAGCAGTTTGTCTGAGTGCTTCAAGTCCTGCTAAATGTTAGCGCCCAGTTACACAGGCTATATAACAGTAAAAACTGCACTGAGCAGCTTTAGGTGGAGCCAGATTTGTCATACAAATACTGGTCCCAATGCCAGATACGATGAATACCTTGTTGTCTTCATGTTATTTAAGGTCTAAAGACTCGCTGAGGAGCCATTATAGGTTAATGTTGTGTTTGGTGTGAAAATCATGCAATAAGGTCATGTCCCATGTAAGATTAAACCAACTGGAGGTATTCTTTCTGCAACAGCAGCTATTTAACATACCACCTGAAAACAGCTGTGTTTTAATACACAAACATGCTCGAAGAGATGACAAGTAAAGACATGGGTAAGGTCGTCACAGAACAGCAATATTATGGTCAATTGAACAGAGAATGAGTGACAGAAGACTGACACAATTTGATGCTTAGATATGATTCTTCTTCTTCTCCCTCACATACAGTTTGGACCAGTTTTGCAAAGAGTTTCAGGCCGTTTCCGACATTCTCTGCTCTACTGGGGAGAGACATATGAGACCAGCTGTACCTCACAGCATCCACAAAACGACACTAGCAATAAGTCCTGAGCTCAAGGAATGTGCAACACGTCCCCAGCCAGTCGCCACACTGTTCCAGTGGGAACACAGCACAGACTGAGAACAGCATCCTGGAATTATCATTGCTTCTGACAAGTAAAAATTAGGATCATATATACATATTGGAAAAATAAAGGGAGTAAAAATAAATGCAAGTGGAGTCGGGCAGGAGAGGTTCGGGGTTGTTGAATGTTGTACTGATGATGTAAAGAGGTAAAAATCAGGTGCAAAAAGGACATTTTCAACATCAACACCTGTACATCACACGATAAATCAAGACAACATCTGAGTCAAGGCGAAAGAAGAAGGGGTTGTCGAAGAATAAGCAGGTAAGGATTTGTACACTTCTTTCACTTCTCTGTCCTTGCAGGTCGCCCTGCTTTTGAACTGCAGCGTCGTGTTCTTTACAGCAGGTGAGCATGTGACAAATGTCATTATCCTCTACTACTGGTTTGTGTGTTTTGAATGGCTGTGCAGTGAAGTGTCCAATTCTGTTGGTGAAGGTTAAATACATTTGTCCTATGGTTAGTGAGCTGTTGTTTCTCTCTTTTT
>JAUZTA010000003.1:12113601-12145281 GCA_034780835.1 Ctenochaetus striatus
CAGTGGATCATGTACAACAGCAATTCATGTTTATCTGATGAATAAAGAATAAATTAGTATGTTTAATATTAGTATACACCAACTACCACTAGTGTATGTACAACAGTGCGTCATGTTTTGATGAGTGCCTAAAGAGGGCAGTGTTTGGTGATTAGTCATTTCAAGCCATGTTGTCCACCCCAGTCTAAGAGGCAGTGTGGCTTTTAGACCTGCTGGTAGAGCTCTCAGACTAATGTTTTTTCTATGATTTATTTTCATAAAAACATATGAAATAATAAACAAAACTCTCTGTAAATAACTGGCTAATTGAATTAAAAAGTATGTAGAAATGGGGGTTACACCTAAAACTTAAGCTCTAAGAAACTGATTCATTTAAATGATAAAACGTGATTTTATTATCAGTGTAATATTACTGTTGGTTCAGCAAGAGGCAAATGTTAATCAATCCATTCTGGTTTGAACATTTTGCAATGAACATTATTGTTAACATTGAAGTAAAATATGGCAATTTATCATAAAATTGGGGAGTTTTACAAAATTAACATTTTCAGATGTGGCTTTCTACTCTTCCGAGAAGAAAAACCAATGAGGCAAGTTTCAAGATAATATACAAGACTGATGTGGGCTTCTAGTGAGTTACATAGTCACGTACCAAAGTCTGCCAGTTTGAGCTCTCCTTTTTCATTGATGAGCAGGTTCTGGGGTTTGAGGTCTCTGTGAAGAACCTTTCTTCTGTGGCAGTATGCTAGACCTCGTAACAGCTGGAATAGGAATATCTGGAGATCAGAGGAAAGGGGAGGAGAGGAGAGGAGATTAGTATGAATTACTGGCACATACTTGTACATACCAAGTAATTTATTGATACAGCAAAACCTCTGTGGTGTTATTACAGCACAGTGATCAAAGAACACAGAGTTTTTTAGATTTATTATTCAGTAATCAAGCTGCCTGCCAATGTTTTGCCCTTGTCTGAAGAATAAATCAAGACAAGATTTTTAAGTTAAAGTTGTTGAAAATGTGACTACAATCAATAGCAATTCTTTTGTTCTACAAGAATTCACCTCAGTGCTGATTTTATAGATTACCTTAACATTGTGAACACTCATAATGCTCCCGCAGTCATCCATATACTGCTTCAGATCTTTTTCCTGATGAAGGAGAAACAAAGACAGGTTGAAAAAGACAGAAAGAAAGAAGAGATACAGCGCATGTATTCAGATTGGTATAATATGCCCTTTATAGGCACACCACATAAACATACACACATGCACAGCACAAATACTCACCAGGTACTCGAACACGAGCGTCAGGCACTTGTCAGTGTGGATAATGTCATGTAGAGTGACAATATTGGCGTGCTTCAAGTCTTTCAGGAGAGACACTAGAAGAGGGAGACATGTCAGAGACTGTCAGTCAAGCAGACAACCTCTGAGGAGAACTAAAACCGCTCACAGTTCACAAAATGCTCAGAGAGCTAACGGGCTGTACAGATTTAATGCTGCCGTATGTCCCAATGCTGCAAAAAAAACCACTGCAAGCCTTGTTACAATAAGGTCCATTGTTAACCTGTGAGTTGTTTACTTTCTAATCACATGATCCGTTCAGTACCTTCTCGGATTGCTGTGCAGGGCGCACCCTCCTCATGCTCCAGTCGGATCTCTTTCAGAGCTACTAAGTTGTCTGTTAATTTGCTTCGCCCCTTAAACACTGTAGCATAAGTCCCCTGCAGAGACAGAAAGCATGTGAATGCAGTGTGAAATGAAGCACGTTGAGTATCTGAGGAGCTGATGTGTGCTCAATATCACATTGGCTCTTGTCCTTTATTGATCTCACCTCTCCTAGTTTGTCCAGTTTGATGTAGGTCTCAAGTTTCCCAAAGCCGATTTCAGACTACAGAAGATGAAAGAAGACATTTAAGGAAGTTATGAGTTATCAGTGTGAATTATCACTAAGCCATTTTGCATGTGTTTTGACTGAGGCCTGATTGTAGGCAAGGCTACCCCAGGTTAACTCTGTAGAATCAAATCCTGCATGCTGGAGCTGTTAATTCAGTTTTCAGACCCACTGCTGCAGACATCTGGCCTATGACTGCAGGGTTTGAGTCACCAGGCCTTGTTATTCTGTTTGTATCTTAAACATAAGCTTTATTTCTCTGCTATGCTTCATAATACTGAGACTGTTCAGCACCGTGAAAACTGCAAATAGCCTTTTACAAATTGCATGAGTCTGACTGGATTGAGTGTCTTTAAGGTCTTGTCTGTTTTTTACACTGTTTTCATATTAGTAAGCATGTGGTTCCTATCAAGACAAGCACCAGACATTGCATTTTCCTATGTGCACACTGTAAAAAGGTTATGTCTGCATCAACTGCAAGTTGTCCTGCAAGTACATCAGAGTTTTATGATGAGAGAGGAAAAGCGACCGTATGTCTGTCTCATCGAGCAAGATATCCTTTTCCCACAATGGGTTGTTGCTTTGATGCTACAGAGTGATGTCATTGTCAGCTGCACATATCTTCTTTGGCCACAGGAAGTCAGTATAACAAAGACAACCAAAAGTGGCAGGCAAGCAATGCTCCACAACAGATAACTCAATAGGGATTACATGTTTACCTCTAAACATTTCTCCCTATATAAAGTAGAGATACTTAAAATCTGTGTGCATTCTGCATTAATGCTGAATCCATTTTTATAAAGGTTTATCTGCATAATGTATGTGCCCCCTAGGTTTCAAGGTCATGAATAATAGATGGATGTAGCTTTGTCAAGCTGTGATACCCATAGGCCTGTCGATGTTTATCCCTCTTCCTGTCACTTTTCCGCACTTATTTGTCTATCTCTGTCAGGATCCTTTCGGCAATGTTTTTTAATCTCCATTCATCTCTCTGAATCACCCCATCTCTTTCAGTCTTGTTCCGGTCCGTCCCATCATGATGCTGATGCGAATGCCAGGCAAATGCTTGGCTATGCACATGTATGTGTGGTTATGAAGGGGGAGGGAGGGTCTCCAGTGACCAAGTTAGCTGATGAAGCATGTGATCTCTTTAAAGGCATGCCTGACAGCCAACATCAGAATGAGTTGGACACAAGATGACACAGTTAGACACTGAAACAAGTGTATGTGAGTGGGTGCATCAGTACGCACAAATTGCAATTAGCATTGTTGATAAATTAGAGTATTTATGTACGTGAATCAGTAGTTAATGCTGTATCTGCAAAATTGCAATGCTTTAAGTGAACAAAAAGATAAAAAAATACATAAATTAATAATCAATACAAATTGCAGACATGTGTGTTTGCATGTACATACTGCATATAGTATGTGTAGGGGCGTGTGCTGTATGTATATGACCGTGTGTGCTAGAAGGCATGAGAATATTTGTGATGGGACATGTAGCCTATGCTTGACTGTAAACACACTCACCCTGCATACACATATACACACAAACACACTGCTCCCATCTCTGTGTTTGTGACAGGGGCTGTCAGGAGCTGTTGCTGAGCTCTGCTGCTCTTTTGGCAGGGGAGCCAGTCTCATGAGCAGCAAAAACACACACACAGTAACACACACAGATATCCAAAAACATGTTAAACACATATCTCTTATCATAACTGACCCCACTCCAGAGAATGTTCTTGTTGATAATGTCTTTAACAAATGACGGTCAGGCTCTCTGCTAATAGCATGCGACTGCACCCTCCGTTAATGCACCTTGCAATCCTTCTCTAGCGTGTGTTTGTGTCTGTGTGTGCGCCTGCGTATGCTTTCGATGGCAACGGGTTCATTTCATTCCTAACGCTCCAGTGAGCTTACTCAGCAGAACTAGGTCAGACCAAGTTTTAGTGACAAAATTAAAGCAACATAAAACCGAACAAAATGTGCGTGCGTGTCCCGTTCGGACCTGTGCAAGAACTGAGGAGACAAACAGACAGATGGACAGACAGCACAAGAAAGAAATGTGATAAGGGAGATGTCTGTAGCCAAGTCCTAAAAGGAGGGTCCATTATGTCCACCACATTTCATGTTTAAACAGGGTTTCTTTTAATTCAGCTTACAAGAGGTCTTGATGGGGAGAAAGGGGACAGATTGAGAATATTAAGTGGGAGAAGGAAAATGACCAGAGGTGAAAATGAAAAGAGGTAGAAAGCAAGAAGAGGTGAGAGAATGTCCTTTGGGCTTCAATCATCAACCAGTAAACATTTTGCACTGTGCCATCTTTTTGATGTAAACACACCAATAGCAAGAGACAAGGTTTGGCTCACAGGAGTAGACTGACACTTCAGCTCTGTTATGATTTTTGAAATTTTTTATCATTCAACAACAAGAGCATAATTTATACGTTTGTATGCAAACCTGATAGCATAATATAACAAAGAGGAAACAGGCGCACAGAATGGTGTCTTGCCTCATTGGACATAATGTTTAATATTCTGTCACTGCAGGCTGAGGTAGAAAAAAAGTGTGTATTTGCATAACACAGCTAAGTGGCGGATAGAAGATAAAATGACATTTCTTTCTTCGGCCCCATGCAACACTAAATCCCATTGAACTGCTGTGAATAATTGATTATCAATGGGCAACAGCCATGAGAGAAAACTGATACCAACCAACTTCACTTATATTACACTGGAAGCCATTCAAAGATCAAAATACACGGCTTCAAATGCAAGCATCTGTTACGGGACACCCGTCATGCTCTGTGTTACGGTAACAAATGACAAGCACAAGGATAGTCAGATAGCATTATAGCAGCCACTTATTCCGGTAAATTGTGGCTGAGCTAGTACACTTATTTTTTGTGGCACATCCACATATTGGTGAGACTGATGAGTTACTGTGAAACGTACCAAGTGGAACTTAGTAAGTCCAAGTAGTGTACTGCACAATAAAAAACACGTTTTTGCACCATAGAAATTAATTTAGTAATAAGACCCTCTTTAAAAAAAGGTTTGGTAAGGTGACCAGAATAAAAGTTAAGCATCTCTTTCCTACTATTCCACCTGAATCAAAGGACAGGTTTGTGTTAAAGTTCAACCTAGCAGCCTTTTGCCTTTCTTTACACTATGTTCTGCATATTAACTCATCAATATAACTCGGGATTTTTCAAATGATGTCTTCCTTTGCTTTATTCCCTTAACATTGTCTTGTCATGCCTCTCTGCATCTTTCCTTCTTCCCTTCCTTGCTCTCTGGCTTAATTCAAGGTGTCCCGGTGTGTAATCCTCCTTAGGCAGGGAGCTGCAGCAGATGAATCTGACACTGCTGCTGAATAATTGATTGATCTATTACATCACATGCATACAACAAACCCTAAAGGTACACAGCCGCACACGAGTGGACGCACCCAAGCATGTCACCAAATATCTGCCACTCTTTTAGCTTGTAAACACAAAAACAGAGAAGAAGTCTCATCCATCCTCACACCATAAAATTTCCCTTTGCTCCTGCAAACCTCTCTTCAAAGATTCTTTCCTTTCATCTCTGTCAGACTCCTGCAGGAAAGTTGCGTCACTTAATCACTTCAAGCAGAGGCAGGGTGCCAGCCCTGTTCAATAATTACAGCAAATATGGCAGATGAAGGGCAATAGTTCTAAAAGTGAGCAAAATATATAAGTAAAGCCTATGATATTTAATTTTAAATAGTGCCAGAATGTAAGATATAGATTGAACAGAAGACAAGTGTGCCCTTGCTTTATTCAGTTGCATATAGGGGAAAACTAGTAACAAAAGAAAATGAAGTGTGACCAAAACAACAAGTGAGAGAGTAGGAGTACTTCAGCCAAAATACAAAGGGCCATAAAGGGCCATGATGCATATTTATGAATATCTGCCCATTTCTACCCATCATCCCCCTCTATATCCACCCAGTAGCAAACCCCTTCCTCTCTCTCACCCCTAGATTTATACCCATAATGCTCTTGGCCTGGATACATAATAAAGGATGAATTTATCATTCATCCCCCTACTGAGCCATTGTAAGCTTTGTGGGTGTTTAAAACGAGTCTGTGTGTGTGTGTGTGTGTGTGTGTGTGTGTGTATGTGTGTGTGTCTGTATGTGTGTGTATGTGTGTGTGTGTGTGTGTGTGGATCAAATGATATAATGACCTTAGTCAACCATTTAAGTTGTGCACAATGACATTTGAAAGTTCGTGTTACTTTTACTTCAAAACAAAACCGCATTTTAAAAAAAACAGCAGCACACACCCAGCTGTACTCAGAAATCATCCACATGCAGATGCTAAGCAGTGACCAGCACATTACTAAAGCAGCTGACCGAAAATTAGCTTCAGCTGCTTTGCACACATATACATAGATGCAAAACATACAAACCAGATACAATGATTACTGACCAGTGAAGCACGTCGTAGCCTGCGGCTCATGGGCTTGTCAAAGGGCGGGCTGTTCATGGCGAACTTCTCCAAATAGCCCTCCGGTAGCCTGATATCAGCTGGGAGAGACAGACGTTTGTTTATGTCCTAAAACAGAGACAGAGAGGGAAGGAAGCAGAAGAATGGAAAGAGGGGAAAGAAAACAGGTTAAATATGTAAATCACATCTAAAAAGCAGATAAAAATATCATTCAAAACTGTATTTTTATTTTTTTCCCAATGACAGTGGTGGCATGTACAAGGGAGTGATCATCATCTACATTAAAAGCAACAGACTATTTATATTTTTTACATCTGAGCACAGTAATTCAATTGTAAACCACTGAGCCTGGATATTAGATGATGTATTGCATAAGCTTTTTTTATCATCTTTCCAATGTCCTGTAGGATCACCTGCAATATTGATAATTAAGTAAATTATGAAGAGAAAATAATCACAAATTTTGAGTAGAAATGAGCCATCATAAGTCAGTGGAGTAAACACAGATGACTTTGACATTCTGGTCTTCTGTATTAACAATCATCCACCTCACACAGACTCAGTATTATCTTCTTGTGTTGACCACTTCTGTTCACCTGACAAAACATGACAACATATTTCTTGGCTTTTGACAGTTTTTTGATCACTTTTCATTCACTGATACCATAATATTGCATTAAATCTCTCTCTCAAGCCTTTGTAACATGGCCTACTTGTAAGACACTTAAAAAATCTGTTATCTGTTTTCTCCATCTGACACTCTTGGCAATGAGTTAATCAAATGGCTGCAGCTCAGATACACACTATTGGTCTACAGGTGCCATCTGCTATTGTGAATGACTGTTAAACGGTAAAGTGAATGAAATTTACTTCTAGTAAGGCTGAATAAAAGGATGGCCCAAAGCTGATACATGACGAGACTGGTTACAGACGAGGTCCTGGCAAAATTCGGTTACATTTTTAGAATGCATTGTTGGCAGAGTGAGAAGGTTGGCACGCTGCTTTTCCAAAGCCCACAAACTCATCTGGAACACATCTGGTGTGGTTTTATAGCTAACATGCTTGATACCTTTGTCCTTTGCTCATCTTTCGGCCCACTACACATCAGCTGTAATCACTCCCTTGCCCTTGTTTAAATAGACTTTGAATGATGTTTCTTTTACCCAACATGCATTGCTCCTATATGCTATCCATGTAGGACATGTTCACGGGCAAGATGCCAATCACATGTTGTTTCCATGGCAGCGGGAGCTGGCTGGCCCAGTCCCAACAGCCCCATGATATGTGTCCTGGATGTAAGTGTGTGAATTGATATGTGTGTTTACATGTGAGCGTTCGTGGGAGGATGGAAAGTGTATGTGTGCCTGAAGATTAGAGGCAGAGGGATTTTACGCCTCTAATGCTTTTATCTGAGCTCATTGGCTAACATAACAACATGTGGTATTACATACAAGTCATCACCCCAAAGACAGTTACACACTACAGAGTCTTGACACCCTAGACACATGCTCACCCACAGACTTTGACCTCAGTTATTTGCATATTATATACTGCACTGAATATCTAAATCATAAAATAAGTCAAATACACCAACAGCATGCATTTCAACACAATAGGTAGCACTCTAAAGCTGCATATTCCTCTGAGAAAAGTAAAAAATCTTCTTATATATTCTACTAATGCACACATTCCATTCAAATCATAAAACCAGAGACTTCTGACGACCAAAACAACAGGTCTGAACTATCAATACTCCTTTTCGAAGGAGCAACAATGAACAATATGACATTCATGTCCTCTTATTCACCGGAATCGCTTGGATAAAGACCAACGTACAAACACACACACATGCACACACGCACACACGCTCGCACATGCACAAACACACGTGTGCCTATACTCACAATGCAGAACAGCTCTAGTAGCTCCCTCATTGTCCTCCTTAAATGTGCTTTTCTATACACTCTCACACATGCGTTTTCCACGATGCATGTCTCTGACCTGCCACATGACTGCACACACACTGACAGAGAGAGAGGGAGAGAGAGAGAGAAAGAGAGAGAGAGAGAGGGAGAGAGAAAGAGAGAGAGAGAGAGAAAGAGGGAGAGAGAGAGAGAGGCTGGCACTGTGGTAGAGTGCCATCAACATGCTCAGAGGAGGAGGAGGAAGAAAAACAGAGGAGGAGGAGGATGAGGAGGAGGAGGAGGAGGGGGAAATCAGGAGCAGAGGAGAGAGGAATGGACAGATTCCTGAGGGGAGTAAGGCAGATGGGGGGAAGGGGTGAACAGAGGGGAATGACTGTTTTTCTGTTCTCTCCCACACTCGTTCTGTCCTGCATCCCTTGTTCTCCTTTTCCCCCCTTATCATCTCCTCAGTTTTGTGCCTGTGTATCTCCTCTTCCTTTGTCACGCCACTAATTATTCCTACTCCCATAATTACTCTCTCACCCCAGTATTTTAGTCCCTTCCACTGTTCACAGCAGTCAGAGGCAGCAGTCTGTGTGTCCAGAGGCATTTCCAGTAATACTACTGCACTCATCACTCTACAACACCCTACAACAGACACACGCATACACACACAAACTAGCAAAGACATGACCACATATATGTGGCAAAACAAAGCTACAAATAGCAACTTAGCTTTACCAAAGACAGCACAGGTGCATTCACATTGACAAGTGATTTATTGCATCTTAAGCTGGTTACACAGATAACAAGCTTGCATCTTAGATTATTTACTTTCCAGTAAATACAGTATTCTTTCTTGGTACAAACCTTAGTTAATAGACTAAATTATCAGTGTTCATAGCTGAGAGCTAACCACCATCATGCAATACAGTAAAGGAAGAAATAAGTTCATTTAGATGGCTCCCCAGCAAGGTAAGTAATAACTTTAATAACTGAGAGTTTAGAAAATATATTGACAAAAAACACATTTACCCAATCTTCATATGGATCCAACACACACACACACATATAGATATAGATATAGATATAGATATAGATATAGATATAGATATAGATATATTTTTTGGCCCAAATAGACACAAACTAGGACATTTTACACTGTGAAAATCAACCTCCATCAGTGATCTCTAGTAAACAAACTATGTAAAAGTGACACTTCTCAATATTCTCAGATTTTGTTTGGCTTTTCTGTAATGCCACATAGCCACAATGAGCTAATACTTCCCCATACACTGGCTTGGCTGATATATTGGTTTAGTTCCACCATCTCACACTTTATATCATACTATGTAGGCTACATAGACATCCCAGTAAAGTATGTGGTGAGTTATAAATAGTGATGAAATAAATGTTTTTTTAAAAAGAGCAAACGTGCAATCTGTATCTCCATCTTCCCATACCTCATTAGAGATGCGCCGATGG
The DNA here is from genome assembly GCA_034780835.1 of Ctenochaetus striatus. Taxonomy (NCBI): domain Eukaryota; kingdom Metazoa; phylum Chordata; class Actinopteri; order Acanthuriformes; family Acanthuridae; genus Ctenochaetus; species Ctenochaetus striatus. The sequence goes on from JAUZTA010000003.1 coordinate 12,123,358, forward strand.
TGGTTGTTCCTCATACGGACCCTGACTGGACTCTGGACTTCATCAGAGGATGTCCCAGATGCCTGGTCACTCTCTCCATCGGACCCCATCTTCACGTTCTCATGGACGATACCTACAACACACAGAGACACAAAACACACTGTTATTGTCAGGGACTACTGTGTCCTTTCATTCAACTCAGGTCTTCTGGACTGCTTCTTTTGTTTGGTTTTTAGTGAACTATGCCTTTTTCACTCTCTTCTTCTCCACTATCACTCTTGCCATGTACCCATTGGAGGACACAACCATTTTCTTTCTTTGATTTCATTCCCCCCCTCAAAGAGAGCCATGGTAGAGTCCAAATCTCTGAATAAAGGGTTGTACCACCGGCCATGCAGAGGTGTTAGCCAAGTGTGTATAAAATGCCACTGGTAAGATGAGAGGGTCAGAGATCGATATCACCCTTCATGCAATTGGAGCTTTCCCGTCTTTGCCTGCCACCCCCTACACCTCCATTCCCCCACAATCCATCTGATTAATGAGTCACGGTGCAGTAGACAGGACTGCCTTCTTCAATGGTGTGTGGGCAAATGTTGGGGGAAGGGCGCAGGGGGTCTGTCTTTGGTCTTAAGTGTACAGTGCCTGATAGCTCTCATGTGTGTGTGGTACTATCCGTGTGAGCCTTATTTTCTGTGTTTGGGGTAAGAAATCCACCTCTAAGGCTGGTAATGTCTTGCCTCACCATCATCTACTGTTTACATTTGAAACAGCCACCATAGGTAGAAGAGTGACAGACAAAGGGAAGATTTAGGGGTTGGGGAGAGGATACTTTTGATAAGAAAAACGAGCTGCAGGAAAAATAAGTCCCTGGAGTGACTGTTACATGTCAGCCATTAGATGGAACGATAAGGAGGCACAAAGGTAAAGCTATTTATTAAAGGGTGCTGTCTGTTGACTCTGGATTGTGGCAAGACTGCCTGGGGCTGATTCTAGGTCATTTTGTGTCTCTTTCATGCAGTCAAGGTTTGGATTTGAGGAAGGCAAACTGGAGTATGAACTCTTAATGGCTAAGAAAGGAAAAGATGAAATAAGGAATTAAATGATCGGCAAAATCAGCTTCCCAGCCTAATTTAAAATACCAAAATCCATAAGAACAATCTACACACTCAAAAAGATCCAAAAAAGAGGTTTTACAGATTTCTCTTAAAAGCTCACTTACATATGAATTGAGTAAAGGGAATTGTTGCTCTGATGAACAGTGAAGATCTCAGCTACTATTCCCTGCCTACATCTGTCCATTGGTCTAACTATTAGTTGACAAATGAGCATATGCTCATTAGCCTAACACAACCTTAACACAATCCATCTGTGTAAATGCTTAGCAAACCTCTTTGTAGCCATTTAGTCCAGTGTACTGCCTATTGCCTCAAAGCCAATCAAGAGTACAGGCTATGCATAAAGAACAGCTTGGTAAGAAAACTGAGAGGTCAGTAGTCATATTGGGAATTAACCCTCATAGCCCTGATGGTGAAACATAAAACTCTGGTAACTGACACCAGAGTAAGGGGAAATTGATCCAGGATATCTACATACTGCCAGATGACACGCATGACCACATGCTCGCAGGCAAGTGAGTATCCATTAGGCCTACCACTATTATGTCACAGGTCTTTCTCACTTTCAGGGAGGACTTGATCTCATCTGTTTATACAAACAGTCGAGCAGATGCAGGTGGATCAGACAAAATGACTGAGCTGGGAGGAAAATTCCACCAGCTGGGCCTCGAAACAACATGATACAACAATGTTCCTATAACACGTGCAGTATGTGCAGTGCTCTGTCATACATCAGCTTCCCCAACACACTTTCTGTCCTCAAAATAAACACTCGTACCTCTTAATCACAGAGGACATTCTTTTCTAGCCCCATGCAGGTTCTTTCTGCTCCATTTCTATAGCAGACTAAGAGCAGACAGTAAATGTCATGAGCCTCCTTGTGTGGAGCCAGGCTGGCCTAGTTAGGGATGCTGACTCCCTGCTAGCAAGTCCAGGGGAGTGAGTGGGCTGCTTTTAGGACTATCCTTACCTCACCCAGACCCACATGTACTCTACTTTGTTGGAAATCCATCTCCGGTGCAAGTTGGCAGTGCTTCAGAAAATGATTGAAATGCCAGTAGAAAGGGTTTTAAAAGAGGTCAAATGCAGGTAGGATTCACTTAAAGAGGCCTTAAAAAAGTGATGAAAATCCTGGGATTTCTTTTTGTCATGAGCCCTCAATCAGCAGGGCCCTGCATGGAGTTCAGTGGGGTTGCTCAAGGCAGGGTGCGCTGCAGTATTAGCAGTCACTATCTACATTAAATGCATCCCATCATTATTACTAGACTTTAAAATGAATAATTTTTACCTTTTCCTCTCCCTCTTAGGCCATGAGGTCTCAGAACTGTTTTAAGCAAAGGACAACATCCTGTCTTAATCTGGTATTTAAAAAAAAGAGAGAAGAACTTGAAGGTCACTTCAATTCATTTATCTTAAGAGTCCATGGGATCCCTGAAAATACCCACACTGCTCTGGGTCAACTAACCACATCTCTTATCTTTATAATAAGTCTAAGACATACAAAGATGAAGAACCAGCAGATTCAAAAGCTGCTTAACATCAATCTATGTTTTTTTTTAATCTAATAAAAACCTCAAGACACACTACTGATCTTAATTTAAAGCCCCACAGAGTGATTTCAATAAATGAAGACATTACATATGTTAATACAATGGAAACTATGTTAAGCTTCCATATGGCACAAAGATTTATCATCTGTTGAATCACATTTACCTCAGACAAATCTATCAAACTCATACATATTAGTAGAAAAACTGCTGCCATCTGTCATCATTAAAGGCCTGGAACTCAAAATTATATTTCTGTTGAAATGGAGGACTTGGATGTAAATCAACTTGAGGATGAAGATGACAGTAACGTGACTCACCGATACGGTTTCCTGGAGGACGGCAAGAGTCCAACACACGAAGCATACGAAAAGGTGACAGCCTCAGTGGGGTGTCTCTCTCCCCCATTCTCATCCCCTCTGCCATTCTAGCCTCCCCCATCCTTGAGTCTCCCACATTTGGAGCACGAGCAGGGCACCCTTGGGGGTTGCCTGACATATCCATTTTTTTCCCGAGGATTTTGAAGTTGAGATAATAATTCACATTCACATTTCACAAAGAGAGGATAAAGGTGTGGAAACCACCGTAGTCCAGTCTCAAGTGTCCAGTCAACTGGTCTGGGTGGGACCCAGGCTTCAGGAGTTGCAGCCGATTGAGGGTCAAAGCCTTCTGGGCAAAATCCAATCTTCAGGCTGTCTGTGTATGTCCAGAAAAGCCAGATGCAGTAGAAAACAGGTCTTACACTGGGAGGACAGCGCAGACTGCACAGTCACACTAATCACAATGCAACAACTCCCTCGGCTACTACTCTACTTTAGCACTCTCTCTCTTCCTGTAGACACTCCCTCTCTCCACCTCTCCTTCTTTCTCGCTCTTTTTCTCTCTGCAGTCGCACTCTGCTTGCTGACTAAGGAAGGTCAAACATCGTGCAGGTGGGCAAAATGCTGCAGAGACGGTCCAACACACACAAACTGTTACACGCCATCATCCCTGAATAACAGGTGTGTCCATCTATGTGATTCGGGCTGAAGCGCACATACACACTCAAACACACATGCAGAGACCTAAACTTACAGCTCCTCCCAGGGAGAAAAACACTTTCATCCGTCTGGTGTTCAACTATCTAATCGCTTTTGCTCGCAGCTCTTTTCTCCTTTCCTATTACTTTTTCACAGTCCAGTGTTTTTTTTTTCATTTTCCTGATGATTTCCTCCTTCTGTCAGATTTCTTCCCTTCGTCCACCGTGTTCTTCCTCCTGTTATTCGGCACGCCACTCTATTCAGGCTGTTGTGCTCCTCTCCTTCTTTCCACTCCCTCTCTTGATTGCTCCCTCCTTGCCTCTGGCGCCCCTATCAGTCTTTTCGGTGTTGTTAGTCCTCCTCCACCCTCCCTTCACCTTGCTATTACTCTCCTCCCTCTCATGTGATACCAATCTCTCTCTCTCTCTCTCTCTCCCTCCTACTGCTTCTATCTCTCTCTTCCTTGCTCTTCCTATCTCTGCCCTGGTCCAGAGATGTTGTTGAATATACAGTACAATCATCTCCTTTTATTCAGGAGCCAATGACCACATTTTCTGCCTGATCAGCCTCTTTTCTACACTCCGTCTCTATTGCTATATCTCAGTAAATTATCTCTCTCTCTCTTGCTCCTTCCTCCCCGTTCTTATCTCTATCTAGCACAGAAATTAAAACCCTGAGGCTTTTGGGTGACGCCTCTGGCATCCTTGCTCCATCCTCCTCCTCACATTCTCTCCATCCTCCTCCTTCTCTCTCCGTCCTTCCCCATGGAGCTGGAGCACAGGCCATCATTCATGCTTGACCCATGCGCGCATATAAACACACTATTACCCTACACATGCCACTGCACACATACTTACTGTATATCCCTATGAAAATAACACAGACCAGGTTCTATGTGACACACCTGCAGAGCACGCATAAAACAAACAAGCACATGATTCGGAAAAATGTTTGGCCGCACTTCAAAACACCAATGTTTGACTGAAGGGGGCAGCAGCATTAGGAGTTTTTATTTCTACAGTAGGCAGCATGCTTAAATGTCCCAGTACTTCCGCTATGTGACCTATTTCCTGTTGCGGTGCAACACAGCTGTAAAGCAACAGACAATTAGGTTATGGGAGAATTTATTTACTTGGATGGACAAAAATATCATTGAAAACTTTGTGATGACCTAATTGGTCTGAATGCTTTTACATTTGTTACACCTAATGGTACAGTCAACGTGAAAGTTGTTGAGTATTCCAGAAAATAACCCTTTGGTGGAAGTTGATTACTTGTTTTGATGTGTTACTGCTTCATACTTCTACTTGACTACATTTAGTGGCTTTTTTTGTATTTTTCACCACTACATTACATAACAGAGATAGGTACTATAGAAGTGACATTTTAGATCGGGATTTTACATATAAAAACATTTAAACCTACCTACAAAGTTGATGTCTTATTTTAGATTAAAATAACTAACAGTACCTGTAAAGACCAGCTCCTCATTAAACAACTGCACCATTAAAAGTTTATATGTTAATGTATCAATAATAGGCAAATGTTCCAATATTGTCATCATATAAGAGTCACAAGGATGGCTATGCAAAATTAGTTTTTATAATATTGATACTTAAAAATACATTTTACTGCTGACATTTTTTTGTAATTGTATAATTTAGAATTTGACTGCTGAATTTTTTCTGTTAATAGTTTTTCTATTGTTCGACATTTCTACATGTATAAGTAAATCTTTCATCACTGGAAACAGCTTTTCAGTTCATTTAAGTGCTCATTCTTTTGTGACCTTTAAAGTTTAAAAGCTTTATTTATTACTGCAGTCCAATGTATACATGTGAAGAATCATTTTCTGGGAGTATAATTTCAAATTGACAAAGGACAGCTTTAATGTAAACATTATCACTGTGTTGGCTTCTGCAGTGCCACCATTTAATGTATATTCATGCATACTTCACACTTACATTTTGTATGAAAACACGGACCGTGCTGCCATGGAGGCATCAACGGACTGAATGGCAATTGCAACCAAAATGTCAGCGAGATAAAGCATCAAATGCCACCTTTCCTTGAGGATGAACACTTTATGAAGCTGCTCCTCAAATGTGACCAACAGCTGTTAAATAAAACCTCACCTCTCCCTTTTATGTCAATAATTAGGCTGTTTTGTATGTCTTAAACTAACATAATGCGATCATGCAGAAAATTCTCCCTCCCTTCTTGTCAATAATGAAGCACTTATAATACAACCACAGACATGCAACAACACATTGCAGGAGTTTTAAAAGGTAAAATGTTTTAACTGGTCTGGATAAATTAATTTGTATATAAAAATCACATCATGGAAACATTTTTTAAATTTAGCTAAGCGCAAAAGGTGTTTTAAAATAAATACTTTGGACTGGAGGACTGGTTAGTCTGCTCTTCTTTTTCTTCATACTTCTTAAGGCCCGATACACTATACTTCAATTGAATTAAAGTAAAGAGAAAGGGCCATTTACCGCACATTGACAGACATATACCGAGTGCAGCATCCTTGAGCTTAAAAAGTCAAGGACAAAATCTCGCCACTCAGCCCTCCACCCATCACTGTCTCCCTGTCTCTTTGTATTCACAAGTGCAACTGTATACATCAAAGAGTTCTCTCTTGCTCTGCAGCCACCTCCACAGCTTTTCACTCCCTTCAAGGTCTTATCCACCGTCACTTTTTCAGGCCGCCTTGTTACAAACGTCTTGATTGTTACAATTGCTTGGCAAACGATTGAGCTTCCAATTAAAATATGTTGTTTTCACCAATGGTTTTTCTTCCATAAATACCATAGTCCGCCTCCATACTAGAGAGACAATAAAAATCAAAGTGCATTTAACATCCCTGAGGAGAGAAGCGCACTCACAAGGCTGGAGGGAGGGAGAATTTAGACTGCAGTAATTACCTCTAAACCTTTTATCTGCATCTAAGGAATCTTATTATTCAATTACTGGGACCAGAGTGCCTCCTGTCAGCTACCAACCCTGCATGTGCTCATCCCAAACGCCTCATACGCCCTTTTCCTCTCTTTCTTTACCACCAGTTTTCTTTAGCAATATCTTCGCCTCTAGCTTTAGCTACAGTAACGGTACACACAGCTACATAAAAGCAATCCACTTCATTGTTCTTATTATATCCATGCCGGGAAGGGAAGGAAGAGGGTAGTGCAGGCAAATGGGTGAGAGTGTAGGGGGAGTAAGGGCTAGAGCAATTAATACAGTGTTAATGCATTACATTAAATCCCTCTCACAGACAAGGGCTCTCAAAGTGTGCAACACATGGGGAGAGACATGGGTGGTCTAAAAAGCCTTTATCTTTTATCTTCTGTTTTTATCTGGAGGTTAAATACAGTGTCATGATATATGTAGAGAGAAAAAGACAAATACAGAGACGGTGGGGAGAAAAAAACGAGAGGAGACATCTGTGACAGTATCAGAAATAGCAGCTTGCCATAAGTTTTAGAGAGGAGAATGCAGCTTTCAGCAGAGTCCTGCTTGTCGGTAAAAAAGACAGCAGGGCCGACTAATCCTCAGCAGTGTAACTACAGATCTCCACAGAGAGAGAGGGAGAGAGAAAAACAAAAAACTTAAACGTGCAGTGCTCATCTCTCCCCACTGTAAGTACAGTGCGGTGGGAGTGGGTGTTGGTTCTGTTAGCAACAGATGAATCACAAACCTGTAAAAGCTCTCTCAGGCTCTGGCTACGGGCCAAACACCTCCCACATACACATGCAGCAGCGCAGTCAGAGCCACTTACACAGATGAAAAGTATATTTAATGGAGAATCCTGTGGACGGTTAGAGCAAGTTAGGGAAAGACAGAGAAAGGCTGGGCAGTCTCTTTAGTGCAGCAAGAAAGACACATTGCATCATCATGTCGCTCTATTAGAGGGTGCGACGTGCTCTGACTGCTGAGTGGCACACAGTGAGTCAGCGAGACCAACCAGTGGAAAACACACACGCACACACGCTCACACACGCAGGCTGTGAACCTCTTAACATGTCAAGCTAGACCTTATCATGATTTTAATAATAGAATAGCGAGTATTTTAGGTTCTGAGTCAAGCTAAGTCCTTTTTAGGGCTTCTTTCACTCAGAGACAGCTGCTGGTTTTACAGAATGAAGTCACCCAGCCACACTGTCAGTCTGTGGACTAAAGACTAGTATGTTCACATATTTCTACATATTCTATGCACTTTTTTATCCATTAAAGTGCACTGCAAATAACTTAAAACATGTATGGCTTTTGACCTCTGCCAATATACTCAAGTTACTGCTGTAAATTTGCTAATATTGATTGATTTTGTCCCACAAATGTCATTCTCATGTTTTAGAAACACCTATTCTCTTTCTCACTAAGTGTAGCTTAAGAAGATCAACACCACCTTTATATTGTATCTGCTCCTAAAACATGAAGCCACAGTCAAGAGACTGTTAGCTTAGCTTAGCACCAAGACTGAAATCAGAGGGAATACACAGGATAAGCACATTTCACAGATGTCAAACTATTACTTTGACATTCCGCGTAACTCAGTGATTAGCATTTGTTGCATCATAACACTGCTGTACAGCTATCACAACAGTAACACCAACTGGCCTCTATTATGGTGGATTTGTGATCTAATTTACCTAGTATTTGATCAGACACATTCATTTTTTTCACACAGAGTTATCTTATAGCTTATGTGTTCAACAGTATCTAATATTTGTGAACTTTGATTTCTTATGTTAACTTTAAAACTTTAAAACTATAGCTATCACTGTGGCGCGTTGCCTATTTCTTTGCAGGGATCATGTAAGGATCATCCATCCATTCTTTTTGTATTCCCTGCTTTCAGGATCACAATGGACTGTAAGCTCCTGATACAAGTTCTCTTGTCAGCCAGAGTTCAATGGATGTAAGGAGTTTCGTTGTGGTCTATCTGCAGTTCACTCAACCGAGGACTCACGGGACTCACAGCACAAATCTAATATGACTCCTGTGAAACTAAAACCCCCCCTACCTCTCTCTCTGTCGCTCCCTTTTATCTATGCTTTTTAATTCTCTCTCTCCATCGCCCAGCCCCCTATAATCAATCTCTCACAAATTTTCTAAGCCCATTTCACTCTGAAACCCATCTCCAACATCCAAGTCTTCATTCGTTACATTTGCCTCCATCCTTGACTTTCCCTTCTTCACTCCATCCCACTGCTCCTGATATAAGCCGTTCTGCCACAGTGGGAAATGAGATTACTGGGATCCATATAGCCATGGACCACTCGTTCCATTACGTAATGCAGACAGACAGAAGGAAAAAATGATTGTGTGAGCATGTGGGTGTAGTGTGTGTGCGTGTGTGTGTGTGTGTGTGTGTGTGTGTGAGTGTGAGTGTTTGTGTGTGTGTGTGTGTGTGTGTGTGTGTGGGTGGGTGTGTGTGTTGGATTAAGGTCATTAGAGTTTTAGGCTTCCAGATTCGTAGTAAATGTTGGGAGAATAGCCAAGTTGCGTCAGTAAATAAGGTTTTTCACTCAAATCCTCCATAAATGCATGTTTGCACGGAAACATACACATGCACGCACACACACACTCATATATATACTTCTTAATGGTTAACAGCGTTAGCTTCTCAATGACATCAGTGTGTGTTTGCATTTCCCACCAACAGGTGGCAGTATCGCTCAGGGTGGATGTTATTCTGGTGAAACATAACCTCACACTGTTCAATTTAAGGTGACTGGGGCATGCAAAGATATAAAGATTTTTCTCTTCACTGAACTACTGACACACAGAAGAAGTACAAAATACGCAGAAAATGATGTTACTACAGAAAATGACAGGAACAGCTGGAATGATGGGAAACTGTGGTGAGTTGTCTATGTAAATGTAATGCAAGGGAATGTTTGTTTCAGCAGTGGAGGAAGCATTTGGATGCTTTATTTAAGTGAAAGTAGCATTACATTAAAGTAAAAGTATTTTACTTCATAAAAAAATCCCGCTGTATCAAATGTAACTTAAGCAGAAGTAAATTGGTTCTAAAGTATCAAAAACACCGGTTCAGTTACACATTTTGATTGTTCTTACTAATGCATTAATGTGCATTTTATGTTGACAGTGAAGAAGAATTTATTTATATACTAATACTTTACAATAAAAACTGCTGTTGGATAATGTGATTTGTAGCAAACAATTTTATTAACATGTAATGATCAGTCGGTGATTTGTTCATTCTTAACAAAACTTTAATGCAACTTCATACTAAACCTTAACACAACAGTAAAAACTATATCTGTAGTTATGTCTCTCTTAGAATATTTTGTTACAGAGCTGGCTTGTTCTGAGGATGTATTTTTGGCAGAACAGACTGCTACTGGCTACTTAATGATCGTTGATATGTTATAGGAATACTACAGGCAGCAGTGTGTCTCTATGATTCTCTCGCTATTTTGCAACTACATGTTGCTACTTGGCATTTTGATTAAGGAGGTGACACTATTCTTTAAAGTACAGGATACAATATAGTATAGAACTAAGTATTTATTAGTCATAGTTTAGAGAATATTATAGATCCAAGACGACACTGATTAAAGAATGGGAACTGAGAGAAAAAGGTGCAATCACAAATCCATTGTCTCTTTCAGCACCACGGACAGCTCCATACATTTATCAATACACAGCACAGCTTGGATACTGATATCTTAGAGCCTCGGTCGGAGCCATAGATCCTATCTTGCACAAACCTCAGTCAGATAAAAGATCAATGCATCAGGCAGAGTAGACTTACATGTTCAACTACAAAACCCCTCTGCCAATGTGCTCTCTGTGCTATTGGCGCGACAGCTCTCAAACTGTGGAGGTGGCATGGAGCCACTGCAGGTGCTGTGTGGATGATCATGGATGATCAGGGGGAAATATGGAGTGAAAGTAAGTTGAATTAATGTGATATGTGTAGGGGGAGTGGCTGTATTTATCTCATGCTCTTGTCAGAAAACATTTAGGAATATGTAGTGGAGTGCAATATTTCTTTTTTTTTTTTGTTCTATAATCCCCTTACTTTTGGCATTAAGACATGCTTCAAACTTTGGTTTAATCCTCCAAACTAAACATACACAAAAATATAGAATTTAAACAGTTCACTTAGCACATCGCACTGAATGCTTTTCAGTGTGCTTACAGGTGTGTGCATGTAGCGTCATGTAAATTTATGTGTTCATTCACATGTTTTTTTGTGTGTTTGTGAGAGTGTGTGTGTGTGTGTGTACCCAGAGATCCAGTTCTGTGCAGGCTCAGGTAGGCTCTGTCTCTTTCCAGCCCCCCACCCAGCTCTCTGCGCAGGGCGGTGCGGCCCAGATGACCAGCATACTGACGCAGGAAGGAGGGAGCACTGTGTGAGGCGGGAGGGTGCACAGCACACACCACCATGGGCTCTGAGACACACAATGCCAGACGGAGAGCCAGGGAGAGGGAGAAAACGAAGGGGGGGAAGTAGAGAGTGCAAGAGAAGGCAAGAGAGTGAGGAAAAAAGCTCCAAAAGAGACAGCAGGTTGACACAAATGAGGGAGAGGAGGAGGTCAAAGACAGAAAAAGCAAGACAAATAATTGAGAGGAAAACGAGGGGGATTACGGGTTGAGGAGAGAAGAGGGGGAATAGAAGCAGCCGAATAAAGATAAGGAGATGACAGAGTTTTTAGGAAAGAACGGGAAAAAAAGGGAAAGAGGGGAAAAAAGACGACACAAGGTCACACAGAGACCAGACACAGAGAGGTAGCAGAACATGTAGGAACAGTACAATATGTAGCAGTGATAGATAAAAGGATGGGAATGAATACAGCTGCTGTTCTTGTGTTAGATGAGGAAACAGATGTGGAACACAGTAATAGGAAGAGCCGCCGAAAGAGTATCAGGCTTGAGGCATGCATAGTGGAAAAATATGTTGAGTCATAGACTGATAAAGTCTGAGAGACACAGACACAAAACACGAGCAGACAAACAGATGGAAGCTGGTCTGGACCAGATACTAAGAGAACTGTTCCTCTTTGACTTACTCAAAAGAGAAACACCTAAACCCAACACCTCACAACGGTGTGGACCAACCTGTCAACTGGTACGCATGATCACCTTTCTTAAACATTAATTGTTATTCATAAGTCCTTTTTTTTTGTGGATGCACATCGTCACATCTCCTATCTTTACAATAATTCCTAATTTCCTCCACAACCCGCCGTAAATCCCACCGTGATCCCTGTGCATTAGGCTTTAACATTCCCCTAAAATCCTGCACATGAATCCTCCAATTTAAGAAACCAGATCTGAGGTCAGCACCACATTCCACATTGCTCCTTATTAGCACTTTGAAAAATATAAAGGAGGTTTTTCTGTCACCTTTTTTTTTTTCACAGTCTGACTAAGATATATAGAGATGCGAGGGGTTGGGGGGGGGGGGCTGATACAGCCAGAGAAAAGGGCAGGAGAGGATGGCAAGTACAAGATGTAGAGCAGTGTTTAAAGTTTAATGCCCATCTCCTCATCCTCTACATCACTTCCTCCTTCCTTCTGTCTGTCTCTTCTTCGCTCCTTGTGCTGTCTGTAAATGAACTGACAATTCTTGAGCTATTAAAGACTAAAGAGGGGGACATAAAAATAGGAGGAAAGGGACAGAGGTGGCATGGAGTGAAATTTATCAGGCAGAAGTATTGATGTTCCCGCCCGTGAGCTGATAATAACAATGAAAGAACATTATCACTCCTTGTATCCAAACTGCAAAGCAGCCAAAACCTCTAGCCTAAAACACAGCACAGATATATTTAACCACTGACACTTTTTTCTTGTTTTCTCACTTCCTCTCTTATTTCTTTCTTTGTCTCTGTGACAGAGGCATCTGCCGAAAAAACAGTCAACCTCCCCTCGCTCAAAATACTCTGATTTGCTTTTCCATCTGGAATAGGACATAAAAACAGATTCAAAACCAGTCACACACAGACACTGTTTGTGTACACACAGACACTGTTTCTGTCAGGTGAGGTTTCTGATTGTTCTGAAGAGGAATCTGCAGTCCTGGAAGATGTCCAGCAGATGGCACCCAGAATTTCCAAGAATGACATTGCTCTTTGGGCTTTCATTAAGGAGTCAAGACTCATTTAAATACACAAATGAATGTACCTACATTCAGAACAAGGTTTTGTAACTAAGAATACATTTCCAGCATGCTACTCCTTTTAATCTTGATAACTAACTACTAAAGTGAAGCGAATAGTGAAGAGGCGGTGATGAAGCTGATGATGAGATGAAGATGACAGAGAGATAAGCTCACGTTAAGCTTTGGTTGTGTGTCATTTTTGTGTTTGAGTGTGGTGAATATGTTCAAACATTAACACAGGCACATACTCTTCCTAAAACAACTTATATGAATACAAAAGCATTAATGTAGGGAGCAGTTCAGTGCAAATGGAAGGAATACAGGAGTGGAGGACAGTGCAACGTCTGCTCTCATAATTTTGCATAACCTTCCTGCATCTGCTGCGAAGATCAGATATGACCTCTACTCTGACTCTCTCCACCTACACCATCATTTGCAGCAGCTCCATCAGTTAATGCTCCTTCGTGTACTGAAAAAGCACCGAATGAACTTAAGGTCTTGACCTGTTGGAGCACATGAGAAACTGCTCTTTAATAATGCGTTTTGCCTCCTCTTGTGTGGTACAGCAGTAGCTGTAACAGATGTTGGAGGCAAACTAATCACTGTTTGGCTCCCAAAAAGGTTACAGAGGTGACACAATTATTCCTTATCATAATGACAACACACTCTGCCTCGCTATGTTTTTTTATGAAAAGCTTTCTCCTCTGTTTCTTCTGTTACGATTTCAGATACACTTACAAGCAGATTATACTGCAGATTAAAAAACACATATCCACAAGAAGCACACTCAAGTTTTTTACATGGAATATAACTTTGTGTGAGCTGAAATGCCTGAAATGCGTGCTGGCACGCAGTATACCTGTGTGTAGCTGTGTTTGTGCTTGTGCTTGTGCTTGTGTATGTGTCTCACCGTTGTCCCTGGCTGTGGATGGCTCATCCAATGCCATCTGTTCAGCCAGTTCGGACAGGGAGTCGTCAACGGGCCGAGCGCTGCGTAGAGACATGGACAGCCTCCGCTTGATTATCTTCATCCTGTCCATCTTCTCAACCGCACCACCGGGGCCCACGAGCCTGAGGGAGGGAGGGGACAACAAGCAACCTCATCATTATCATCATCAACACCACCTGCATCCCCCTCATCATTATCACGGCCATTGTTCTCGTTATAACTATCCACAGCTACATCCACACTGCAACGTTAATCTTCATTGTACAGTGAAAGTACTGCAGTGCAGCCTCGGCGCATTTTCCATTTTGGGCTCCCGATGATTGTGTTTGCTCACGCAGCGTGTGTTCTCATTGTTATGTATCCCAAGTGCAAACATTGCAGAATAAAAGACACAGAACTAGAGAGCAGACCCACAGAGACACAGAGAAAGAGAGAGAAAGAGAACAACAAACAAAAAAAAAAACACCCAAAAAACATGTAAATGGTTGACAATGCAGCTCCACAGAGGTTTCAGACAAGAGCAGCTCTCCCCGATGAGCTGTGACTGACATACAGTTCACCTGCTCTTCTGTGATGAGGGCATGTTTTTTAAACAGTGAATACCTACAGTGCACTGGTACAAACATGTTAGACAAATCTATCACTAGAACAAACTTCTTCTTACTTTACCTTTTTTAATATTGGGCAATTAGATTAATGTCTTGGCTTTCGGTGATTGGTTTAGTCCTTCTTTGGTCTGTTTTTTTGTAGTGAATTTTTTATTATTTCATTTAGCTTATTCAATGGTCTGCCACAGCAGAGCTGGTTACAGCTACTGCTACGCGTCAAACTCTTATTCAGAGAGCTTAGCTGATACAAAGAGGCCAGCAACAACAGACAAGCAACAGTGAAAATCAGTGTGTAACTAGAACAGGAATGTTTTCACATTTAACTCAGCGATTTTAAGTCTTATCTAAATCAAACCAGAGATGGTGATTTTTGGAATACTAGAAAGACTAACCATGGAGGTTTTGGCAGGTTTTGTTCAGTTTTAAGTTTAAATGAAGTATGTATTACACTAGCATAACAAGGAATATAAATACAATATAAATGGCTAATTTAGTAGTTCAGCCAAAGCTAGTGTCCATATGACAACAACCAGTCAACCTTAATGTGAAGCTGTTTTTTTAAATTCCGTATAAACAGAATGTGGTTGCAGGAGAGAGAAGCAGCCCATCCTTAAATACATGGTAGAAAAAGTGCATATTATTTCTCAAGCAAAGTGCTTTTCATATTCACCACTGACCTGCCTATGTGCACTGTGTATTTGGGTGTGTACGCCTCTGAACATCAGTGGGCTTTCAAAGTTATATATTGTTAAGAGTGCCCCCAGCAGACATTTAGAGTGCAGTTTATGTGGGTATGTACAGCACATGTGGTTTTGCACGTGTGTATTTATGTGTGTTGAAGTCTCTTTGCTGGTTGTGTTCCTCCGCGCTCCGCTTTACTGGCCTGGAGGTAAAGGCAGCTACGGCAGAATATTTCTGTCCCCCTTCCACTTCCTGCTACTTCTATCAAACCCATAAGGGCTGGAGTGCTGACATGCACAAGTGCACACACATACACACACACACACACACACACACAAACACACACTCTCACACAGCACCCATTGCCTTTCTCTTTGTGTCCAACCTTTAACAAAAGCCATTCATCCTTTCAGGCTCTCAGTCTTTCAGGCCTATTAGAGACAGCCAGTGCTCTGAGGGAATTCAAAGCCAGCGATCCTCACTCAGGACGGCTGGCTTTTTTTTCCACCAGAAGATGCGCTTAGGCGAGTATCCACTGCCGACTACAATATTGCCTCTGCCAATATACACGGGCCCAGCTGGATGCAGTTTGCACCTCAGTTTCTCCGAGATGATAAAAAGAAAGTTTAAAAAAGGGAACAAAAGAACGAGAGGAGAGCAACTCTAATTCATTTCATAGCATCATTAAGCATGGATTATCAGTATGGAACAAATGTCCCTCCCCCATCATTTGCATGTTTTCCCAGACTTCACTGGAAAGGAAGCCTACTTGGACAAGGACACTAGGTTTTCTTCATTCAACCATGCAGCCACCAATTTTCAGAATAAATGACTCACATTAGGGGGGAACAGCCAATGATATAATGCACCACTTATTACTCAGATAAATACATAACAGTGTTATCATTAACACACACTTATGCTCATATCCAGGCATGCCCGTATGCACATGCAGACATGCAATAATAACTAATTTCACAGTCGTCATCTTATCTGTGTTGAATTAGCACGAACAGTAACGCAGTGGGAATCTCATTACCCAGCAGCTCATACAGGGCAACGTGCCAGAGAAACACTGGTATGTATACATAATTGAGAACTGAATTTAAAAATACAATAAAAGAAGGTGTGGTCTCTCTTAAGTAACTACGCAAAATAAGCAAACAACAAATATTTTATGAAAATATTTAACTAATAACTTACTTATTCCTACTTAGTTTAAAAACTTTATTCTTTGCATCTGAAAGAAATTTTACGAAAGACCAGCTATACCTGCCAGCTTCGCAGTAGTATAATTGTGCGTTGATCAGATCTCCCCTTTTATCTGTTAATGCTTTCATGCACAAACATAAACATTTCTGCCCGACTACTGCATTAAACAGCTTTTAAATACTTACTATCCCAGTTTTATAGTATATTCATAATCCTGTATGTTTAAATCTTCGCTGTAATGCCACAATACAGGCTGTGGGCCAGGCTGCATTCAGCAAGACACATTTACACTTAATGTAAAACACTTCACAGTGTGTAAGTGTAACTGTGTTGGTCAACTTGTAAAAAAAAAAAAAAAATAGTGTTATTCATGTGCGTTGGATGTTGAGTCTTGACTGGTGCAGATGGACGCGGTGGTGTGAAGAGCTTGGCAGAGGCACAACAGCGGGTGGGATGAGACATGTGGCTCCAGGCTGCAGCATGTACAGGCTTCACTCACCAGACACCCAGCTAAACCACAAACAACTCTAATTCATAACTCCCACTAAACGCAGGGACGCACGCCAGGTGACGGAGGCCGCTCTCACTCCCTCAAGGATACTACAAGCACTTCTGTTGCTTTAGGTGTGTTTGAAAAGCAGCACAATGAACTGCTGATGAATTTACCAACAGAGCAGCACGGACTGCAAGATAAAACAAACACACGAGAGCAAAGGTCAAGGTTAAGTGGTACAAAGGCGTAAGGAATGAAACCTTCTCCTGCATTTTATCCAGTTATTTGTGTGTGTGTGTGTGTATGTTAACACCACGTGAGCATGTGCATGTGTGTTTCCACATGCATGTGGGTGGCTGCACGCATGTGGTAGAATGGAAGTGAGGAAGTCACACACCCCTGAAGGAGTACAGGCGGAGGAACATAGTCTGATTTATGCAAGAGACACCATTTGGGTTGCTAGGTTACAGGCCCGGGCTGAAACCGCAGTCTGTGTCTCTGAGGTAAAGAGAAGAAGAAAGGAGGCGAAAAACTGAGAATTCTCGATTCGCATCCCTATATCTCCCCTCTCTTTATACTCGCCCCCTGCCCACACATACACACACACACACTCTGTCACACATATGCTCTAGCCAGTTATAAAAACTTCCAGCCCTCCAGTGCTTGGGATGCCACGCAGTGCTGCAGCTTGCATTCCTTGCCAGCCTCGCTCTGGGATTCCTCTGCCAATATCGAGGCAAAAGAATAAATGGACCTGAGTTTGCAGAATATACAAACTCTATCTGGCTGCAGGTTTGACATGCATGTACAAACACACAGAGACGCAGAAATCAGTTTGAACAGAACAGCAGGGAAGATTTGAACAACTTGTGAGGCCAAGATTTGATTTCGTTTCAGCAAGATGTTATCATACGTCCTGTACCTCTCTTTCCTTCCTTTTCATCACAAACAAACGAGCATTCTTCTGCATTTCAGTGGCACATGAATCACACGCATGCATGCATTCACATTCAGTGTGGCAGAGTGGAATGGGCACTCAGTGGCACTCCGAACTCCGCTTGGCGCAGCGGCCTCAGGATGCATGAGTAATGCACAAATCTGCCCAACTACAGAATCCTACACACATCCACACACATAGGCTCGCAGATAACCAAAATAAGTAGTCCATTCTCCTCATAAGCCCAGCGGCTCCCTCTTCAGCAGCCCTTCTGTCACTTAACCTAAATATCAGAAGTTAGATTAGGAGAAGGAAGTATGGGAAGAAAATGAACGAATGAGCACAAGAGCAAGACTGCAAAGAGACAAGGCAAAAGACCTGGAAAACTGCTTTTGGTCATAAGAGGAGAAAGGAGAATGGAGTTCCTGGCTTTATTATTTTGGTTCAATCTGGCTAAAAAGGCCGCACAAAGATTACTCTGAGACAACATGTAGGAAATCAATATGAATATTAAAAAGAACATTTCGTTTTCAACAATATGGCCAATGTTTGAAAACGTTACACATGGCATCCTGTCAGCAGCTGTCGCTTCATGCATTACACAAAACTTTTGATATGCATATAATTTATACATGTGTAATTATCTCTGTATAATCTTTTTCGATGACTGAATTTCTAAGAACGATCATATATCATGACAAGTAAATGTTTGGCTTAATAACACTGAATAACCGGACAATCATAACACTATTACTATTTATTATGACTACACATTATTACTGTTGGCGGTCTGGGCATTGTTATAAAAGAAAACATTAACTAAACAAGGCGCTTTCCTCGTTAAAGGACGTCATTATTCCAGCACAGAATAGTGTGCGACTGGGTGACATTCAAACCAGAAGACAGAGATACAGATGCACATTAGTCTGCTTGGTTTCAGAAGATTACACCGTGCGGAAATAAGATCATGCGTGGAGCCCTCCACTTTGAGAGATAAAAAAGTCAAGAAAATCTGCACGACGTTATGATCAAAACTGCAGTTAATTAGTAATGACTGCAGAACGACAGCATATGCAGTAATAACACATTATTGATCCGGAATTATTGAGAGATTTTTCAACGCAGCGGCCGAGGCACTGACGTGTTCGCGAGGTTTTCAAATCTGGACATCCCACACTGAGGTGGACATGCATAATTTAGTGCTAAACGATACTCCCAATACACTGCTGAGAAATGAAGTGTGGCGAGGCTTTGATATGAGCAATAATGTTGCTGTTAGTTGGCTATATAGGCTACTTTCAATCGGCGAACATCCACGAGGTTATCGACAAGCCTGCAGGACCGCAGGAACGGCGACTGTCACGTTTGCGGACGAAGCGAACTTCCTGACCAAATCCCATGTAACCGGGCAGGACTGCGGGCAGAGCGCACATATGTGGGCAGCCGGCAGCCGTGCGATAAATATCACAGGACCCAAACTAAATACGCGGCGGTTTTACGTTTGGGCCTGGCTGGGAGAGATCTCCCTACCTCCCAGCCAGGCCTTTTGCGTTTTCGGTCAGTTCCTCTCGCCCCGTGTTTTCCTGACGCAAGTATCCGGGAGGAGGAGAATCAGGCAGGGCAAAGAAAAGTTACACAGCCACCCAGCGGGTTTGGAAACTCCATGCAAATAGCGGTGGGATCATCTCTTGAGGGAATCCCGAGTTTATTGGTTGTGCACTTAAATGTTAGGACCCGCAGACCTTTGTAATATGTCACAATATAACGCCCCTGGGACTTTTAATCTAAGTAGGTCTATGTTCCCCCTTAACGCCGCTTATCACTTTTATCTGTTATGATGTCATTCTAATTTTCCCTGTGGCCAGTCGGGATTTCACAGCCATATTTGGAGAGTACTTTCGTATCCTCTTTACTTCCACATAGACGCAAATTTAAAACGTAACTCAGTTTGAAAACACCGAATACCTTCACGAGCCGAAAAAAAATAACTTCACCTGCAATGTCAGGTGATAGGACAACCGTAGCGATCGTTGCTTGTCGTCCCAGCATTGTGATTACAAGACCGATAACGTGAAGAGAAAACAGGTTGAACATAAACATGAATAATAAAAAAAACAATACAACGCTGCCACTGACCTGCGTGTTTCTGCTGCAGGAGACTATTGTTCCGCTTGTGTGTGGTAATCCAGGCGGCACGCTGGGATGAATCCACTGCGACAAGTTCCTCACAACTACTTTGCCGTAAAAACACACCAGATTGCTTCTTACCCGTCAGGTAAGTCCTATCCCCGTGTAACGCGGTGTGTCGCCGTGTCCAGTCGCCCGAGTGAGTTCATTGTTGACCTATAACAACGCATTATTCGTCTTCACTTTCGCTTATTCACAGCACCGTCCCGTCCGGTGATGATCAGCCATATCGCTGCTGCCGTGTGGATCCCAAGTGGAAGCAGTGGCGTGATCCCGGAAAACACCGCAAGGGGTGTGCGTGTGCGTGTGTGTATGCGTGCATGTGTTTGTGTATCAGACTTTCTAACCTCCACCCCCACCTCTGAAACCCTCTGAAAAAACAGGAGGGGGGGCAGATAGATTAATTGAGGAGGGGGTATTCATTGCCACCGGGGAAATTAGCCTACCCAAACTCCATTGCCATTTTAAATATGCACCTCAGAGAAATTCACTCTGAATAATGCATGGACTGAAATTTATGGAAATTCAACTGTATCAGCCAACGCTGCATGGTTGGCATCAACATCAGTAAGATAGTCTGGGCCTCACTGTCTCGCTTGCAGCATAAATAAAATTTTCTCTGGTCCTTAAGCTAAGAGGTTAAAATCCCTCTTAAAACATTGCTCCAGATTTTAAATCACAGGGTGAATTACTTAATTGGCGTATGCCTAAGTACAATTCATGAAACTCAGGTATAATAGGAAGCATATTTTTCTTTTGATGGGCTGCAAGTTGACTTCTACCTGGATGACTAGCCCACTGTGGGGTTTTGATAGCAAGATTTTCACAAAACGTACTTGGAATTATTTTTTTAATACAAATGAAAGGAGATTAAACTAAATTGTTACTTTTTTTCCCGGGGATCACCTGGATCCCCAACAATTACGTCAGAAACCACAGATGACACAGCAAACAGGGCTGATGAGGAAATATCTGCCTGCTGGTCTTCATCGCCACCATGTGGCTTATTTAAAAAGCAACAGCATGTTTTCATTAAAAAGATAAGTGTGTTCACTGGGCTAAACGCTATGAGGACACTCTTTACCTGTGTATGTTGCAATAGATATACAACACAAAAAGGTTACACCTGTACAGATGCAGTGTCATGTGAAATACACCAGTCAGTTACTCCTTTCTGAGGCTTGAATATGCACAATTTTGTCACGAGTGTGTCTGAAAGGGGCTGTTGCTTTAAGCATTATGGCAACTTTGAGCTGCTTATTAGATTGTTTGACAGCTAGATTACATCAACCATATTTACTTAAAGGCACTCTCTAACAACAGGTGCAAATGAGTAAATATACTATGCAATTACACAAAGATAACAAATAACTGGTTTTGAAAGCTGTTTTGATTCTATTTTTTAGGACAATATCCATTTTAAATGTTGCTCCTTTAATGCTAAACTATTATTAACAGATTAAATGAGCAATCTTTCCATTTTACATGCACATGTGTCTATTTAAACTGTTAAACCATTATATGACATCTTCTCTGACTTCTTCCTTGACAAAAGGGAGCTTTCCAGTGTCCAAAAAAACCCCTGCAAATATGTCACTTGGGTTATTCATTTTCGACTCAAGGCCAAAGAAATTCTACTTGAAGGCTTGTGCAAACTATGGGTGTAAGGATAAAAGAAGAGGACATTTGGTCACAGGGGTGCTTTAATGAAAGGCACAATCAGTTTGCATTGAGAAGAATTTTTATCATGTGCTTATGGACCTTGACTCGAGCTATAGAGACCAAAAATCTAGATATTTTTCCTCTGCTGCTTCTATTTTGACCACTCAATTGTAAAACCCTCTCTCTCTGTTGTAATTTTTGCAGTTTTATAGAAGTGCAATATTATATAATATTGGAATATTGTTTGCATTGTTGGAATATTCTTTTGCCAGAATTATCTCATGAAATTGTGATGACTTTGAAACAACAGAAATGATAATAAAAAAATATCAAAAGTTAGTGGAAAATTCGCCCTATATAATAATAATAGTGGTGAATGGGCAAAAAATCTAGTCT
>JAUZTA010000003.1:12156106-12169382 GCA_034780835.1 Ctenochaetus striatus
GGGGGGGGCATCTACAAGGGAGTAACAGAGCATTTAACCAATCTGACTGATTACACACAGGTTTATCATACATAATACATTTGGGGTATTTATTTATTTGTATATATCCTCGGTTTCTGGTCTAATGGCTGAATAATTGTTGTAGTTCAGAAACAAATCAGAGCTTTCTCTTCAAAAACATTTCTACATTGATTTGTGTTTTATTCAGTGTTTGGCATTGATTGCTTTGTTTTCTCATCTGTTTCCCAAATTGAGTACCTTCAAGATAAATATTGCTGCCAAAAACAAAATAATGTCTCTTTTTGGGTCTGTGGAGACGTTTTTTACAGTGATCTGTATTCGTTGCTTCTCATCTTGTTTCATCCCAGGTATCTCACCATGTTGTTCTACCTCAGCTCTGTGGAGGAAGGTGGGGAGACCACCTTCCCCGTTGCAGACAACCGCACCTATGAAGAGCAGGTGAGTGTGCATTCACAACCCAGAGTCATTGGCCTGCAAAGTTTCTTTTCTTTTTTGTTACAGTGAAGTGATGATAACTGTATACAACCTGACTGCTGCCTATGAAATGCTGATGTTGCTGAACCATGACAAGGAATCTGACACTTCAGTGTAGGTATTTTTTGAAAATAAATGATCAGACACAAGTTGTTTACACTTGTTGTGTGTTCTAGGCACTGGTCCAGGATGGAGTTGATTTGACAGATACCCAAGAGACATGTGCCAGAGGGAACCTGAGAATAAAACCTGCTGCTGGGACAGCTCTTCTGTGGTACAACCACCTCTCCGATGGTAAAGGTATGAGCAGTAAGCTTGGTTATGACAGTTATATACACATATCACACAAGTGCTCCAGTATTTTGCTTTAGGTTTTAAGAAGCAATGGGCAATAAACCACATCTTGCTAGACTTAAGGCCTGAGTCCACGGAGAGCCAGTCATTCAAGTCCGTTTTTCTGTCGTATTTAAAAATGTATCACATTTGAATTCTGCTCTCTATTTTGCTCCTAAATGTGCCTTCCCACATCTGCTATGTGAACAACTCTGCCTTTCACTATTTTTTGCTGTTGTCAGCTGAGAGACAGACAATGGACTGAGAGGCTTTGTTGGAACAAAATTTTTCAGTGAAAGTGCTTTCTTTCCAATGGTTTTGACTATCATAAAGCCTTAGGTTGAAATATTTATCTAATAAGATACAGGGCTAGCAGGGCAGCTTTATATATGAGACTGGGTAATTGTTTGAATCCTTTTGAGCAAGAAAATCCATTTTAACATTTAAGATAAATTTTTAAAAAAAGTCAGCTCCTTCTTAGAAACCCCCCCCCCCCCATTTGTTTTTAAATCATTAATTTTTGAAAGTTAAATTAGGACTTCTAGAAAATTTTCTGAATTTAGTCATCTTTTCCCCCTCGCTAGGTTGGATGGGTGAGCTAGATGAGTATTCCCTGCACGGCGACTGCCCAGTCAGGCGTGGAGTGAAGTGGGTGGCCAACAGCTGGGTAAATGTGGACCCAGATTACCAGCAGCAGGCCCGCTACCAGAGACTAGTTGCTCAAAGGCATCCAGCTAAGTCAGGCATGGAGGAGCATTACCAGCCTCTCTCACATAGCGACCTCCACCAGGATCTATAGCCAAACCGTTTTAATGACAAGAAATAATGACCAGAGTTTTAAAACTGACTCAGTCTTAGATTGATGAAGCCAATGAGGACCTAACAGACTTTTTCACAATGTCAGACGGTGTAGTCAGAAGTTGCACAAGAAAAAAAAACATCCCAGATATCTTTTAGTAACTCAGTCCTGTATTTTGTCTTCAATGCCACTGCTTAGATATCCACTTTTACTTAATGCATAAGTTCATTTAATTTGAAAAGTTTGCTGAATTTAAACATAGAATTCTAATAAGTATACCATGATTAAGCACAACTATACCATTATTAAACATGCCTTAAAGGAAATATAATTTATTCAGAATAACAATATGTATGAATATCATAATGTAAGCTAAAAATGATCATGACTATGTCTAAGAGATAAGCCTGCTTATCTGCCTTCCGTTTTGGGTTTACTGAGCAATTGCCCCTATTCAGGTCAGTGTTATTAATTGTAGAATTACAATCTTTTGTGACGAGCCATATCATAACTCATTTGTAAATGTGTTCCTAAGGTATTATATGTGAAATAATTAACAACTGTTCCATTTGGTTAGCAGAGTTTGTCATGACATGTTTTTTGATAAGGGTTTTGTTACACCAACTGCAAATCCAGCACTGTTTTTGACCGGAAAAAATGCTTGCTTATCACATTGGCTTTGGAAGGCCAGTCCTTCAGGTGTAGTTAAGTTAGGTCTTCCAACTTTTTGTGTTTCTTATCCTCACAACAATTATATCTGTCTAAGAGTATTTATTTGAGTGTTATTTATTACCAGTATGATTTTAAGTTAAAGGAATGTATATTTATTACAGCTTGATGCTGCACTTATTCTGTTGCTGTATTTATTGTATTTGGTAAATGTTATGAAATATATTAAGCAATGTTTTATTATTGGCTTTGTCAGTGTCATTATTCATGCAAAGCTGTTGATACAGACTGTGTTCACTAGATGTCGCCAAAATATCAAATACAACATTATGAGCTTGGTTCTCATTGTGGTGTAATTGTCACCTGCTGCACTAGCAGCACCACTCTATCTGGAGGCACAATATCAAAACCAATAACAGCTAATACTTATCTTGTGTTCTGCCACTGATAAAAGCAATTAAAAACCCTTCTGTTATTGCATCTGCAGTATGAATACTGGCTGTAAAAAAAAAAGGACACTCTTTCAATCTGGAACATGCCCTTGTTAAGTTAGGTAAGGTAAGGTTAGGGTCATGCATCCCTCACTACTGGGAAAGATGATGTTGAAAATAATGGGGACTACAGCTAGAGGGGGGCAGGACGTTCCGTTGGGATCTATTTGCCAAGGCTTCTTATGTGGGCCTAGAATTACTTGCCATTCCCCTGTGAGTGCACAGTAGCCCCAAAAAACACACAGAAAGGTCATAGGGTATACATATACTCAAAAACATTGTAGAGAAAATTGCGTTGTTGATATAAAGTAACAGTTACTTTTTTTAAGGAGCATTTGGAGGCCCTCAGTGCTTCTTTGGCTCCTTGCACTTTAATTTGGAAACCTTGCACTCAGTCTCGAGATTTATAGAGCAAACAACCAGAGCACCTAACCCTAACGCCAGCAGACAGCGCTCTGGGGCATTTATCTGCAGTTATCTGAATGTTTTCAGGTCAAGGACGCACGCAGTACAATAAACCCATCCTTGTGACTCCTCTCATTTTGACTGAGTGGTGCTGCTGATGCTGTGCACACCGCACTGGGCTGACTTCAGCCAATCGCGTCAGACGGCGGCGGGAGGAGGCGGAGGGAGCGTCAGTCACAGCTAACGGACCGTGGAGCAGGTCACATTCTTCGTCTGTCGAACCGCGGCATCATGTACAGGTTCATGGACTTCTGACTTGGGCTGCTCAAACAAAACATCTTCACCCTAAGGCGCAGTATACTTTTCATTTAACTGTTCTCCATGAGATTCTTCAGGCTTACCTTCAAGTGCTTCGTCGACTGCTTTTGAATCTCCTTTGTCAACGGCTGAACTGACTGCGGCGCCTTGTGAATTTTTTGCCCCCATCTCTTGGCTGAGCTGAGGGGGTTTTTTTTCAACGTGTGATAACCATAAAAACTGCGATTTTTTAAAAAAAAAATTCCAAGAAGGCGAATTAACAAACTCAGAAAATTAAAAAAAAAAAAAAAAAGACAACTGAAGCGCTGCGTACAGTGGCTGCATCTCTCTGTCTGCCTCTCCGAGCCCAACGGGTGCCTTGTTAGCTAGGCACATATCTGAAACTTCGGCGGCCCCCCTCCCCTGGCTAAACCAGCAGCCAGCTTTGCCCTCTGAAAGAACAAGATATATTTTTGTGCCGCTGCCCGACAAAATGTCACCTGAGTTGGAAGAGAACAGCCAAGGTGAGTTTGATAAATGAACTCCACTTCTTAATGATGCCTTGTTTATTATGCTATTACATTATATTATTATTAACCGTAAGACTCCAGCACTAGCTAAAACGTAGCTGATGAATTGCAGCATCCCTGCCCAAGTCTTTTGTCATTATTTATTACATGAGCAACCTCACTTTAGCTGTAGTTATCCTGCCTCAGTCTGTATTCCTCATCACAATTTATATATTCTCAAAGATATTCAAATACACGTTTCACACCTGAGCTGACTCAACTACAAACAGGTCAATTTGAAGTTAAATATGGTGCTGAACAGGTGTCACTCCTGGTGAATAGAAAAGACACATATTCCCCAAACAAAGTATATTTCAGATTTTACTCCAGTGTCACAAAAGCATCATCATTTAGGCTTGTACTAAATTTAAGTAACATCATTGCACATCAGTCTGTTTCTAATGGTAAGCTGAGTATTGAGGGTTTTGTTGACACTTACCACGTTTAGACTTGAGAAGAATATATTTTTGTTTTCTTTATTTCTTTATTTTTTTTCTAAAAATTATACAACAAAAAAAATGTCGCGAAACTGTATGTAGATGTTTCTCCCACTAATGATCTTAAACTGCAGGTGTCCTCTTATTAAGTTGCTCTAAAGATGCTGGCATCACTTACCTTCCCTCACTCTTTTCCCCTCCTCTGCTCGCACACCCCCTCAAACTGCTCTGATCTGGATTCAGCTGCCTCGCTTTGCACGAAGCGTCTTACTGATATTATGGCAATGGCAGTAATGAAACGATACATTGCTTTTTTTTATTTATTTTTCCACTGACAGAATTTGTTGGATGAGCAGTGGGTATGTGGGATAAAGAAAAATGAAAGCTTTGTGAGTCATAGATTAGCTTGAGATATACCTTGAACAAGCTCTCTGCTGTGTTGTACCGCAGTACACTCATCACTCTGTCTGTGAGACGTTCAGAGAGAACGAACATCGAGGGAAGGCTTAGTGATTTCAGTACACCTACAAAATTATCTTAGCCCTAACACTACCTGTGTAAGGGCAGTTTACACAATAAAAATCAAGTAAATTAAGCATTTCAGCCCTGTTGCTCTTGGACATTTTTAATAATTGGCTGAGGTTGTACTGATGCTGAATTGTAATGAATGGAAACCACGTAGTCTCTTTCATTCAGAGCAAGTCCGACCCAGGAGACTGTGGTTCATTTGTCTACAGTGCTGACGTGTGATGTATTTCTGAATGTGTGTACTTTCGATATAAATGGGGTTAAACTATTTTCTTCTTTAGTAATAATGTAAATAATTTGCAAGTGTTACATAGATGTATAATAATTCCTGCCATCTTATCTGTTTCAATGTTGTCGTTTTTTTTACCTCCTTCCTTCTTTTACTACCTATTCCTCTCTCTTTTCTGCCCCTCTGTGCATCTTTTCCATTCCAGGTGAAATCAGTCTCCCCCAGGTAGAGGCAGGGAACCTATCCGAGGAAGAGAGCGGGTCAGCTCGCCCCCTTGTGCCTGTGCCTGGAGCAGGCCCGGGGTGTGGTGAGGGCGGAGGGGCTGGCCCACCGCAGACCCAGGATGGGGCTGCAGCTGGGACGGGAAATGGGGCTGTATCAGTACCAGCGGTAGAAAGAGAAACCTGGACAAGACAGATGGACTTCATCATGTCCTGTGTGGGTTTTGCTGTCGGCTTGGGCAATGTGTGGCGCTTTCCTTACCTCTGCTACAAGAATGGAGGAGGTGAGCTATAGGAGGACTGTGTAGTTAATGTAGGTCTCTGTGCCTTGAAAGCACAAATGTTACAACCAACATATAAGGAGTATAACTGCAAAGTTCCTTAGCCCCAATTTAGTCCATATGAATGATATCTAAGGTTTACATAATCCAAACCAATAATGTCACAATATTTAGGCCATAGCAAAGCACATGGAGTACTTTGGATCAGATAGTGAGTTGGCAGAAGAACTCAACCTTAAAGCTATTTATAAAGTACATCACTCTGCAATTTCCATGACTTATATGACCCAGTGTTGTTTGCAATCCGACCAATGATGGTGTTGTTAAATGCAATCTACAATTGTAATAATTAACCTTCCCATATGTAAGAAAATGCAGTCATGGCCTTGCAAGATGAGTAAGAGGGAGCTGAGCACAGAGTCCAGAATGTCACCTGGAGAAGATGTGTCATCTGCCTCAAACATTGTATTTGTTCTGTTGACGAGCTATTAGACAACAATATGGATCTTTAAAAAGAAAGGCTAGATCTAGAAAATCTTCAAGAGGCAAAAGGTTTATCAAGACTATATATATTTTTGTTGGTTTTTTTTGGTTTTTTTGACTGAAGTCTGTTTGTAACGGTTTAGACGACCTCTGAGAGCTTTGATAATTTGTTTGGTAACAGTGAAAAGCAGCATTGCCAGGCTCACTGTAAAAGACGCAGTTGGTAGAGAAAGCAGGGCCTGTGTGGCTATGAGCACGTAGCTGAAGAGTTGTGCCCAACCACGTGGTTTTGCTTTATTTATTTTAGCCGCCTGTTGCTTAACAGACAGAAATGGTACAGTGTTTCCACTGCTTTGTTACTGACATATAAGGATATTTGGGTTACTAAATAACTTCCCCTTTATGCTCTTCTCATTCATTTATGCCAACTTGTGCAACAGTAACTTAATCTGAATGCAGCTTTTGGCTTTGGCTTCTCTTATCTTTGCCCTACCCCACTTTACTATTCTTTTATGAGGTGTTTCATTGATATGAAACTAAATGTGTGTGTGTGTCTTAGTCCAGCCCTCCCTCTCCCTCATGTCTGCGTGTCTTGTGACCCATTGGTCTGATACCCACCTTCTGGTATCGTATAACAATGGCCTGCCTCACACAGTCCACCCCCTGTGCTCTTTCCCGGCACTCATGCAGCATACAAAGGTGCTCTCTACCACTCCTCCTGATAAGGAGGCATATGGATATGTCACACAATAACCATCCTGTGACTGTGCCAGTCCTCTCCTCTGCACCAGCAAGGCCACATTCACTACAGTATTTCATTTTATGTCTTTGACCGACCCAGGGTACACCTTGTAACACAACAATGTTATCAGATAAGGACCTGGGCTGTAGTCAAAAGCTGCTTGTTGCTGAAACAATGACTTGCTCAGCTGAGGACAGTACAAGATGAATTCCACGCATTTACTATAAATGCGTGGAATTAATGCTCTGCAAATCTCTTTTATTTATATATTTATTTATTTATTCCTAACTCAGCTACTAGGCCTGATATGTCTGGTCCAGTTATGATTAGAGAGGATTTACTTAAGCCTATTAAGGATGTGATTCCTTGATGATTTGGCCAATATGTTTGGGTATGTCAGCGCAAGCATTTTCTCCATTCATTCCATTCACGCCTCCTATTGCATCTCTCTCCCTTTCTCTCTTTGTGGCTCTCACTCACCCACCCCTTTCTCTCATACAGTCGCGCTCATGAATGTTTCCTTATAAGGCTACAGCCCTTTGCTCTCAGAGAGAAACATAAAGAATGATGGACTGAATGAAGCAGAATTTGTCAATCAAAAGCACTGATGTAGAGCCAACCGGGTTGATTCTGTGGTATGTCGTTTTAGTTTTTGTTGAACCACCTCTACGACAGCGTTGTCCCAGTTTATTCTGCCTACCTTTCCTGTGATGTATCCATCTTTCCCTCCTTTCTTCTTAGCTACTCTCTGCTCTGCGTCACGGCTGGTCATGTGACTCCCTCCCATCTGCACACTGTGGTGGCATCATCCAGTAATGTTATTATTCAAAACAAAACATTGCAATTAGACGTCCCCAGTTAAAAGTCTTATGCCACCTTTTTCCAGATTATAATCCTGACCACAGTAAGCCTCTGCTACAATATGAGGATTGAAAAATAGATTTTTCATGAAAAAACACTGACCATAAACCAACTGCCCTTGGCCACACTACTACCAATCAAAATGTAAACAAAGTCTAGATGTCTCTATTAGGACTAATAACTTCTGCCGTCTGCTGTTGTCTTGTTTTCTGTCTCCATTTTAAAGTCCTTTGTCTGCAGCTGCATCTTGTAGCTTTCATGTTCAAGGACAATACTAACCAAAACGGTCCAAACACTTGTGGAATGGCAAACAGTGCAGTTATCTCCCACATTAACTTTCACTGGATCTCTTATCTGTGACCTTGTCTGTCCTTCTCCCTGTATTTCACTCTTTTGCCCTTTATAGCTTCCTCCTCCTCTCAGCTGTATATTGTTGGGTCGAGTGCTTGATTAGAAAAAGCCCAGTGTTTGTGCAGCTTGTGTCCTTAAAAACGTGATAAACGTGACTTGTAGCCCAGATATTCTTCTGCTTAAGTGTTTATAGTGTAATTGCCTTCTCAAGAACTAGACATACTTTATGAGCCTGGTTCTGTTTTTTTTGCTCAAGCAGTTGATTAACCATTGATTTAAACAATCACTTAGTTATGTTAATTTTGTAATTATCTCACATCTTAAAGATGTCAGTGATAATTCTCTCTTTTTGCTAGCCCTTTCTCCTTCTCTCCATCTCTGTTCCTTTTCTGTTATTTTCCCCACTTTAACACCATGCAATGCATACTAATTTAGACTCTATTTTACAACATTAAACAATAAAAATCATGGAGTGATCCAACTTTCCCTGATCAGTTAACAAAATTTGTATGTTATGATACTTATACTCTGTCTCAAGACTTTTGTTGCATATACACACATACACAAGCACTTTACTAGTACTCTTTACCACAACTAAAGACTTACCTTATTTCTATCACCTTACTTAAACAATGGTAATTTATTGAACATTTACTAGCCATTTGACTTGCAGACAAAAGCCAATTATGCCCTGCCAGTATGTCTTAAATGTATCTGTAAGGGCCAGTGTCTGATAATATAGACTGCTTTTGCGACAGATGTAATCATCCTTTTTGACATTTACTGAATGTGAAGGAAAGTCCCAGTGTGAAACAGTTTTCCTACCTTACATCAGATACCATGTTATGACTGTGATCATGTGATAAATCTATGTGTTTTAGGTGTTTTCCTGATCCCCTACTTGCTGACTGTGTTCATTGGGGGGATCCCAGTCTTCTTCCTGGAGATTGCACTGGGACAGTTCATGAAGCAGGGAGGGGTCTCTGCTTGGAACATTGCACCCCTCTTCAAAGGTACCTTTCTCTGTGTATGTGAATGTGTCTGACACTCATATTTCTCTGTTGCATATGACCCAAAAATTCCACCTCAATATATCTCCTCTGGCTTCCTGTATGTCAGGTCTTGGCTTGGCCTCAATGGTGATAGTGTTCTTCTGTAACACCTACTACATCATGATTCTGGTGTGGGGACTCTACTTTCTCTTTCACTCCTTTACCAACCCGCTGCCCTGGGCCACCTGTGGACACCCCTGGAACACCCCCAACTGTACACAGGACTTCCGCCGTGCCTGCCACAACCGCAGTGCTGCCCAGTCGGCTCTGTCGTCATCTTCTGCTACCCCTTCCACCCTCCTCCCCAACACCTCCCTGTTGAACCTATCTTCAGCCCAGCTTCTCCTCAACGGCAGCTGCACAGAAACTGAGGGCATGCGTTCCCCGGTCATCGAGTTCTGGGAGTATGTTGTAGCTCTTCTGGAAATTGTTATGACAGGAGTTGATAAGTGTATCAACAGCATATCAATCAGTCATACAGTATACAATTTTTTATCTAAACTCAAAGCCAGAGAGAATTTAATAAACTAATCTACTGCCAAATTGAATTCAAGGGGTCTTAATAATGTGCTGTTTACTACATGCTCCAGTCTTAGTGCATTATTAAGTAATATTTTCCAGTCAAGCAGATCTTTATTTTGATCATTCAGATGCTATTTATGTCCTTTTTTTCTGGCATCAATCTGATATTTACAAGGCCTATAAAAGTCTAATTTGGCTTGCAAAATATAATTCAAGTTGAAGTTACCTTGTTTAAATTTTTTTTTGTTGTTGTTTTGTTCAGTGGCTGCAATTTTGTTTTCTTTCTGCTAGACGAAAAGTGCTGCGGCTGTCTGGTGGTCTGCATGAGCCTGGTGAAATCAGCTATGAGATGGTGCTGTGTCTCATAGCCACTTGGATCATTGTTTACTTCTGCATGTGGAAAGGAGTGAAATCTACTGGCAAGGTAAAGAATCATAGTTGCACAATTTATTTTTTTTTTATATTATGTGTCACTGTTTTGGTTTATGGAGTGCAGTTTAATATTTAAAGCAGGATACATTTACTGTATATGAAACAGTACTTGCCACTGTTAGGGGTTAGGGAGTGCAGACCAATGTTTGCATGGCTTCATGCATGCAAAGGTTTAAATAATTGCAGCATTTTGCCCCTTGACCCCAAATCAGCTTTGGTATAGTGAGAGGATCAGTGTCTAGACTGAAACACATATGAACACAAGTGTAAGACCACGCATTTATTTTTTTGAATTGGTGCACTTGCTTTTTTTCTTGCTTTCTCACGTGTAGAAATATATAAATGCAGCTTAATGTTACTGTAAAGCTATAGTCTCTTACTGAGCTGTAAATCCTTATGTTATACAGCACATACACACTTCTGTTTAGTAGTTAAAAAAAGATGCCCACTCCTCATTCCTCTAAATGTGTGTGCTCTCAGGCACTAAGATAATGAATGCATCTTTATTTTGTAGCACATGGACATGTCTGTGTTTGCATACTTGTGTCTCCAGGGTAGCCAAAGCTCATAGAGCGAGGGAAAAAATAATGAAGGAGATTGAGCCAGCCAGCCAGCTGTAAGCCGATTAGTAACTTTCCAGTATGTAAATGTTTGAGAGCTGGAAAGGGGCTTTTTTCGCCCATGTTCACCCTAGATCAAGGCAAATATGTGCTTTCTCACTCTTTTGCTTTAACCCCAGGGATTTAAAGGGAATTTGATGCTTATGTTAGGTAGCAGGGGGCGTCTTTCTCAGCATAACTCAATAAAGACTACCTTTTGGAAAGATCTGCCCAAAACCCCTGCTATTGCAGGAGGTTTACAAATTGTCTGGCTTTCCATTTACAGGCTACCTTTTCTTCAAAGTAACATGACAGGGCCCATTACACATCTACTACAGGAAGGACCTAATGGGCTTCTACTTAAGACTTGAGTATTTGCAAAGCAGGTAATTGCTTAATCAAAGTGATAAAAAACATACTTGGGTGCAGTTGCATTGAGACTATTGACCATAGCTGATGAACCATGTTAACAACCACTTAACTGTACAAACTAGATTGTTACATTTATCATATAACTACAGTTTTCTGTGTACTTACTTCATGTAATGTGAGGAGTTAAAATGTAATGGGTGTAATGTGGAGCTTTCTATTTTCACTTAATGCAAGTTCTAATGCATAGCACTCAAACATCACCTTCCCACCTCCAAGTATACTTTGCACATTGGGTCTACAGTATGAAGAAGTGCCCTTCACAGCTATCTTTCTCCATCCTTCCATAGGTTGTCTACTTCACGGCTCTGTTTCCATACGTGGTCCTGGTCGTTCTTTTGGCCCATGGAGTCACTCTACCTGGAGCTTTAGATGGTATTGTTTACTACCTGAAACCAGACTGGTCCAAACTTGGAGAAGCACAGGTATAACTTTTGCATAAGCTGCACTTTTGTCTGTAGCAGTGTCGTAGCAAGACAAGACCGATTAGTAAATGAACATCTAACGAACTCAGGAGACTGTGAAACATTATTCAAACCACTCTGTTTCTGATAGGTGTGGATTGATGCTGGCACTCAGATTTTCTTCTCCTATGCCATTGGCTTAGGCGCCCTGACTGCTCTGGGCAGTTACAACCGCTTCCATAACAACTGTTATCAGTGAGTTGTCACATGCATACATTTTTCTGTCATGATACTATACATCACTAATAACAACATGAAATACTGTACCAAAGATCAGTTCCTTCGTCCTTAAAAACCCCTCTTTTATTGTATTGAAACAAGTTATTGTTAGGCTCTGTGTTGTTCTCTTGCAACCAAAACAACCATTAGACATAAATAGACTGCATAAGTATGCCAAGTCTTCAGATTTCCTTACACTCACATTTCAGATGTAAGGTCATTTCCCTCCCTGTTCAAAATAGACTTGGACAGGTTGCCTGGAAGAATCATAGCAGTGTCTTTAAGCTCTGAAATTGTTTTATCTCTGCAGCGTTTTCATTCCTTGATGCCTTCTTAAAATGCTGTAGAGATAAAAAGGAACAATAAAGGTCAGTTAGGACCTAAATAAAGATAGAAGCGCAGACTTGAGTGGCAATGTCTGCTTCTAGCAACAGCTGGCCTCACTAATGCTGTTGCAGTTGCATGTGTTTACTCTGAACAGATGGATATGAAAACATAGTAAAACCTTTATGATGTAGTTATATCCATAGTAGTGATAGTTTTTTTTTTTTAATCCCAGTACTTGCTTGCTTATTTGGAATGTCCATAATAGGAGGAGCCTCATGAATATCCTGCCATCTTACATTTTCTCTGTCTTGACCTTAATTGGAAGTTGAAAGATGGGTTGAGATTCTGAGGTATGTTAGCTCAGCTGTGTTTCTCACATACACTTAGAGTGGCCCAGGAATAGCTGGAATTGCTGCGGAGTTGTGCATGTAAACTGTTCACAAATGCCTATGTATACAACATTTAGAGTCCAGAACTAAACTGCTGGGTCTTACTCACTTGCTTCCAAATCCCATAGATTAACTTCTTTGTTTTTTTAACCATGTTTAGGGTTTAGCTGTAGAGAACTTAAGGCCAGTGCATCTGTTGGCCCAGACTGACAAACTTGAACCACTGAGCAGATTGCCATGAACTTTGATCCATTGTTGGCCTTTGCATGGCTAATGCTAATAAAAGATGCTAATGTGCTAACTGACATTTAATGTGGTACAATCCAAGTGCATGTCAGAGTGTTAAATGTTACATGCTAAAAATCTAAACAATGACACCTAACAGTTGTAAATATGCTAATATTTACATAATAGCATGTTAGTGTTTTTGTATACTCACTCAGAATTATTTACATAACTGTCTCTTCTTAGCCAACTTTTTGAATTCTCAATAATACTGTTCTGTCACTTTATATGTGAACAACAAAGTGTAACACAATCAGTGCTTTTAGGAGAAGTTGTTTCAGAATGTGTTATACTTAAAGAATATCGCACATGCCCCTGTTCACTCCACCTAAACATGCGTTTTGTGACTTGGTCAGAAAACACGTTT
>JAUZTA010000003.1:12211341-12222207 GCA_034780835.1 Ctenochaetus striatus
TCATAAACTTCTTTCTTTTTTCAGCGCTTTGCATGTTTTTGATTTACTGTGCCTTTGCATGCTAGGTGGACTGCTGGGCCCTGGGGGTGTTGTTGTATGCTTTGGTCTACAGCAGCATGCCATTTGATGGGGCCAGCCACACCACGCTCACAGAGCAGATCAGCCAAGGTCGCTACCGCAGACCCAACCCCCCCTCAGGTAAACCTTAACAGTGTCCATGTCTCCATCAACATCATAGGTCCATGCAGCAGAGTGTCCAATGATATTTGTTTGTGTTATTACAAGTAGTCTGTTATTTACATTTCTTCAGTAAGTGTGGTTGCTATAAATAACGGTTTACTCTGTTCGCTTTAGATGCCTGCGCTCTTATCGACTGGTTGTTGACAGTGCGTGTGGATGAGAGGGCTACAATAGAGGACGTGGCCAACCACTGGTGGGTGAACTGGGGTTTTGAAGAGAGTGTGTGTGATTGCACTTCATTTACACATCAAGAATGCCCCTCACCACTGCTGGCGCGATACATCGACTGGCAGAATCGAGTTGCAGCTACCAGCAACATGAGTGTTGATCCGGGGTGCTTATCCTCAGACTCTTCCTGTCCACCTCAGCTCACTCCCCACCCGTTTTACTTCAGCTTACCTCTAAAGAGCGACCGTGGAGGAGGAGGAGGAGGAGGAGGAGGAGCAGGAGGAAGGGCACGAGTAGGAATGTCAAGCCTCAGGAAGTCACGCAAGGAAAATGCAATTCCTCAGACTGCACTGGGAGCTTGTGGTGGTATTTGTGCAGCAACTGCTTCCCCTTCTGAGATTTCCTCCACCCCCACCAGTGAAAGAAAGAAACCCAAAGGTATTCTGAAACACCAGAGGAGTTTTGATTCAGTCTTTCACAGCCCTCCTAAAGAAAACTCTCCCTCCCAGTCGTATAACGCTGCTCCCCCATCTTGTCGTACGCAAACATTCGCCCACGCGCATGCTGATGTGCTGTCCACCAGTCTGCCCCCTCCCTCTTCTTTCAGGCAGCCCTCATCAAAAATGCCTAAGAAGGGGATACTAAAAAACTTGTATGGGGGGGACTCAGATTATGGCTCATCCTCAGACAGAAGGATCTCTGGAGCTGGAGTTAAAGACAGTGATGCAGGTGATTTGTGCTCCCACAAACAGCACACTTGTCTCCCAGCCGCAGAAGACAGCCCCACCATGCGCACGGAGGCAGTAAGACGAAGGAAGGGAATTCTTAAGCGTAACGGCAAGTTCTCCCGCAGTCTGGATCTTCCTGATGACCACCACCCATCTCCCTCCTCAACTCCTGCAATATTCCCAGAGGCCCTGCAGCACCTCCTCCAAGCCACAGGGGGCGCCGAGGGCCGCCGCAGCCGCCCCTCCAGTGTGGTCAGTGAGGACAGCCTCTTCTCCTCAGATTCCTTTGACCTTCTTGACCTCAGCGCCCAATCACGTCGCAGGATTTTCTCCCGGGGGATGCAGCACAGCGGCTGCAGCTCTGAGGAGGACCTGCTGCTGCTGAGGGATGACGCAGACAAGCTTAGTGGGGACAAAGAAGGACAGAGACAATGCTAACATGAGACGAAAGAAGAATGGACACATCAGTGTGGTCAAAAGTTGGAGTTAACACAAGTTCTGTGATTCATTTTTCTATGATAATCACTGCTTACCATTTAGAAAGACTTTGATAAACTCTGGAATGGTTCCTTGTTATGTATGTGAACTCTCCTGTCAATCTTAAAAGATATTTGTTAATATTTAGACTGTATTTTAAATGTGAGGCAGCACAGAGAGGGACAAGATATGAAGTGACATCTAAAGGGTACCAGTATTTGCTAAATTGCGGAGATCAGGCTTATATGTGGCAGAACTCATGGTCTGTTTCATTAATGTCTCTAACCCAGCTAACAAAGTAGATTCTCTTTATATTTTACAACAAATTTCCATTTAGACAGTCTTTGAAAATCTAAGTGTGGATGTTGTTATCTGGTAAAGCTAAAACTGCAGGTTTTGGAAACCATCCTGTGCCATCTTGGATAAGTGAGTTTATGTACAAGTATGTAAATAGTGCAAAAAAATATATATATTTTTTACAATCAGCGAAGGAGGAGAAGTTACTGCATCAATAAACATAAAATTGAACAGGCTTAGAGAGTGAATCATGCATGTTACACAAACATGAATGCCACATTTCTATCATTGTTTTCTGGTGTTTGAGGTTTGACCGGCACTCTTCTTATTCAGTGCTTTTAATGGCACCTGACTGAAGAGTAAGCTCCACCCACTTCCAGTATTCACATATCTGTGATGGACAAAGACACATTAATTTGCATTTTCTTTGCCTTTAATTTTGGTTAGAGTTTGTCCTGTAATTGTAGGAAACCTGAATATTGATGGCTCTGTTGTAAGGATAAGTTCTGCTTAACTGAACTGTTGTGATTTGTCACGGTAACTCATTTCTTTATTTACCTGATTAATAAGCTCCATATGAACATTTACTTAGTGGTTTATAACTTATTAAAACATGGCTGAAGACATAGGGACAATTTAAGTGTTTATTAATGCACAGTATTGGTCAACAATTATAACTTCTAGAAAGACGCATTTTATATTAATACAGCTGTGTTTCACTGCATTGTTGCCTCAACTTTAAGGTGCCCACAGGAGAAGTTTTAAGTCAACAAATGTGTTAATAAATGCTTATATCTGCTACAGTGTAGTATGTTATGACCCAAACACACTCAATAGAAAACTCTAAGTACAGCGTTGCCTATTTCACAACACGTTATTGAGTATATTTGTATTACACAGTAAAGCACTGAGCACAATTTGCTCCTTTGCACTGATGGACACAGTGTGAACAGCAAACGAATCACATTGCTTTTTACCATGATGTCACCAGCGCTGCTGTGGATTCTGAAATAAGTGATGTACGCAGTAGATGTATTTTCGCTGTTATTTTCATACTGTGAGAACAGACTTCTTTTAACTTTGTTCAAGCATTTTACATTTTCAAGGGGTGGGGGATGTAATAAATTATTTGAAACTAAACAGTTTCCAGTTGTTTTTCCAAAGAGCACATATATGAAGCAAAGATAAATATTATGCAGTGCAGATGTTTTAGTGTAATAAAAGGACATTTTAACACTAATCACCATTTTATCTCAAATATATTTCTCTATATTTAAGGATCTGTCTTTTTTTTACCCTGAACACAAAACAATAAAGATCATTCAAGGAGTATTGTTTATTAAAGTACAAAACTACCCATGTAAATAACTTCCAGAGCCCTGTGTCTCCTCAAACACTATTTTATTTACCCCTACAAACGGTTTTCATTATGGTTTCAGTACTTCAACTAAAATGTGTTTGAAAGATGACAGCACTTAGCAGAAGAGGTCAGATAGACTTAAGTGAAACATTTAAATACTGTTTAGGGGCTGGTAATGTGAGGATAAATGTGTTTTGGAAACCTGGGAATGTCACATCATTTTAGGTTAAGTTGACATTTTATTTTGTCATTTCGTCTAAAAGAAAGGATTAATAGTGCAAGACTACATGTTTTGCATTGAGTATGACGCATGCAAACTTTTCTTTGTCTCCTTTATTGGCTTTCACTAAATATTTTTATTACACAGGATACTTGTTTTGCAGACCTACATTTCTAATGACTAAGGGAGAGAACCCACCATCCCTGACAGATGAAAACCTCAAATCTCTTGGTTTTTCATGTTATTTGATATATTTTGATTAACAAATTTACTAATGAAATCCCTTCAGACTTTTTTAGATATTGCCAAAAATCTGTTCCATCTGTCTCACAGCATTAAGATAAAATAAAGCAAAACTCATCATCAGATCTTGTTTAAATGTGAGACATCTCATATGGCTGACTTATACAAAGGGCTTACTTTATACCACCCACTTGGATGTTTTTAATGCATTTAAGTTTTCTTCCTGTTGCAATACATAGTCTCATGACTTTTATGTTAAAAGGTGAATGATGACAAAGCACTTTGTTCCTTTGGACAGTG
The DNA here is from genome assembly GCA_034780835.1 of Ctenochaetus striatus. Lineage (NCBI taxonomy): Eukaryota > Metazoa > Chordata > Actinopteri > Acanthuriformes > Acanthuridae > Ctenochaetus > Ctenochaetus striatus. Next base: position 12,215,375 of record JAUZTA010000003.1, read on the forward strand.
GTGGATGAGGTCAGAGCAGAGGTCTAATTGTGTCAGTTTAAAAGAGCCATAATCTCCCATCAGTCACACACTATCCATTCTGTTACATACCAGCTGCCATTTAACTGTGTTTGGCAAATATTAACACTACATGGACATGATAGACAGCTGGTGTAAAAATAAGATCTAGGCTTTGAAATGGTGTTATGTTGAATCTGGGATATCTCATTGTTTCTTACCATACTGTATAAACACAGTGTCATTGTTTTAAATTAGATTTATTTTTGAAGGATATGCACTTTATGACATGGAAATTCATCCCACCCCAGAAATTCAGAAGAAAATATTGTATTCTTTTAGCACTTATTTGACAGATGTAGTTAGGCATGCTCAAGGCTCTAAGGTCTGATCTAAAAAATAAAATGATAAGTTTATAACCAACTAACTAATGTTTTTTAATATTTCGCTCATAACCACACACAAAAGACACATTTTTTTCCTAAAAACCTTAAAAGGAAAGAAGGAAAAAAAATTCTCCTTAATTATCACTCAGTCAGGGACTGTGGCATTGCTGGCCACATAAACTCATCCTGACAGGAAGATGCAACAACCTTTCATCTTTCTCCCTCTGACACTCTTTCATATCATGCTATGAAGTAATGTTTGAAATCTGAAATGTGACCAGTCTTAAGCAGAAAGCTTTATGATCCCAGTAATGTTCTCTGTGACTGAGGGCCTCAATAATCTTAAACGAAGACTTGGCTCTAATAGTCAGAGGAGGATAACTGCAGCTTAAAGCAATTAGATTGAGTGTGGGCCTCCTGTCAGTCACACTGACAAAGTCTCTAAACCTCAATGGACTCAATGGCTAAAGACTTTAAAGATGTTGAAATATTCCAAATATCTGCAATGATAACCAATGCAAACCAGGGGATAAGAGGTTCACAGCTAAGTCTTGCAGGTCAAGAGGCTTTTCTTACCATTCCCTCACGTGTGGATAAAAGGACCATTGAGTGAATAAGAGCAGCCAGATTTTACTGGGTTTTAGGCTGATTACTGGGGCTAAGGCAGTTAAGGGAACAGTAGCATTACAATGGAGAAATCTTTCATTCCCCCACATGCTTTACTTATGATTCCATGAATTTGGCTTTCAACAAAAAACTCGTTAGAGCTGGAAGAAGAAGCCAATTAAAACAAGTACAAACAATAATCCAAAGCATTACATTATAATCATGCTGCACTTTAACACCTTAACAATTTTAAATGTTGTAGCTAATCCAACAAATCTGTATACCACTATCTAGTCATAATAATTCTTGTCATCAATCAAATTTTATAAACTCACATTTTATGCTTAAAACCTTCGGTGGTAGAATAAGTATTAAAGTCCTTTATCTTAGTAAAAGTACTAAATACCTCTCTTTGGAAATACTTTTCTACAAATAAATTCTGTCAAATATAACCCTGAAAGTATACAAGTACTATCAGAAAAATGTACTTATACTAATAACAGTAAAGGTACTCATTGTGCAGTAAAAGTTATTGTAAGGGTTTTATTGTATGTGAAGTTTTTGGACTTAATTCTGCTGCATGAAAATGCGCATTGCAATTCAGCACTGTACATGTTTAGGGTTGAGCTCATTTTAACTCCTTTATATACTGGTGGGTAGTTTTAATCCACAGCAACGCTTCATATTCTCTAAGATAATCAATTGATTGTAGTGTTGCTCTCCTGTGAGAACCCTACAAAACTCTTAAATGCCCATTTTTAATGAGCTCAGAAAAACAGGCCTGTTTTCAGCCTCATGACAATGCATAGCCATCTAATTCAGAATAATTCTGAAACAGGAAGTGTATGGACCCAAATGCAAACACACTTTAAACAGGGGTTGAATTGGTAATGACCTTTATTTAGATTCTGCAGGGAATTCAGTTCACGACAAAAGCAGGTAACATCAACAGTCAGAGTTCCACTTAATCTGTTGGAGTTGAGGGTGGGGAATGAACAGGATGTTGAGAGTCTCTGATGTGGCAACAGGACTACTGGGGGAAAGCTCTGAGACAGACAGGTGAACTGATGATCTCTCCCAGTGAAACAGAACCGCAGCCTCAGGCGGACAAAAAAACAAGGAAAACCAGAGGCAAACTTGAGGTTAGGAACAAAGGGCAGAAGTAGTTACCGGGAGGGAGGCGAGGAGGGATGGTTGAAAACGAGCCGAGTTGAAACCAGGAAGTCAGTCCGAAAAAGTTTGCTGGAGAATCTGGCATGAATGCATCAAACAAACAAAGGGAGAGTGAGGCCTGTATGAGGTAGGGGACAGGTGGAGGGTGCAGTGGGGGGTCCAGGGAAGAGATCCATCCTGATATTCCAGAACATCCATCCAATCAACATTAATCTGAGTTTCCTGAGTGTCCTGAGTATCCAGATAATCCTGAGTTTCCTGATTGTCCTTCTCCTCTTCATCCTGAAGCACTGGAGGAAAGGGATGGGACTGGAACAAGTAGATCGACAAGATTCAGTAGTGGTGGATAAGAGAGAGGGTTAATCTGGGTTTTCCGGTGAAAACTGGCAGTGCGTTGAGGGTCAACAATAAAAGTGGCAAGGACCCAAGACCTTACTTCTGGGCCATAGCCTTCCCAGTCAACCAAATATTGCATGCCTTGCCCTCGGTGGCGAGAACAAAGCAGGCGCCAGACAGCATAAACAGGGCCGCCTTCAGCCATGCCAGGAGGAGGGGGAGGAGGTGTCTGGGGTACCAAGGGATTTTCAGGAACAGCTTTGATCTTGGAGACATGGATGGTGGGATGAATGTGCATAGACTGAGGGAGCTTGAGTCTCACTGCTACTGAGTTTATTATTTTTTTAATGGGGAATGGACCGATAAACCTGGATGACAACTTATTGGACTCACGGAGGGGCACGTCTTTGGATGTGGAAAGCCAAACTTTTTGTCCAACGTGGTAAGCAGGGGCTTGTGAGCGGTGACAATTGGCAGACGTAGTGTAACGTACAGAGGAGCGTTGAAGGGAATTACAGGCTTGTGTCCAGGTGCGTTGACAGCGCTGAGTAAAGGCTTTCACAGAAGGGCAAGAAACCTCTTTTTTAAAGGGCAGGGAACAGAGAAGGCTGATACCCATAGGAACATTGGAAAGGAGAGAGACCATTGGCTGAACTGACAAGGTTGTTGTGGGCATATTCTACCCAAACCAGTTGTTGAGACCAGGAGGAGGGATTGAATCACACCAGGCAGTGGAGAGTGGTTTCCATTTCTTGGTTCTTTCTCTCAGTTTGGCCATTAGACAAAGGGTGGAAACCAGAAGACAGGCTAACGGAGGCCCCCAACAAACTGCAGAACTCTCGCCAAAATATGGATGTGAACTGAAGGCCTTGATCAGAAACAAGATCAACGGGGATGCCATGAGGGAGGACAACATGCTGGAGAAGACGTTTGGCAATCTCTTTAGCAGAAGGGGGGCAGACCAGTTACAAAATCCAGAGATATATGAGACCACGAACAATGGGGTATGGGGAGTGGATGAAGGTGGCTGGCAGAAGCCTGATGAGATGGTTTGTGCTGGTTACAAATAGGGCAGGCATGGACAAACTCACATTCTCTTCCACAGTGGGCCTCCAGAACTGTTGTGACAGGAACTCCTTGGTCCTGTGTACCCCAGGGTGACAGGTGAGTTTGGATGAATGTGACCATTGTAAAACCTCTGACCTCAAAGTAGCAGGTACAAACAGTCGATCAGGGGGGTAAGCACTGGGTCCAGGCTGGTCAACCAAGGCTGCTTTGACTCTGTCCTCAATGTCCCAGGAGAGTGAGGTAACAGGACAGGAGGGGGGAAGAAGAGGGGCAGTCTCAACAGGGGAATTTTCCTTAAAAAACTGATGTGACAGAGCATCAGGCTTGACATTTAGGGACCTAGGGTTGCAGGAAAGAGAGAAGTTAAGCTGTATGAAAAAGAGTGACCAGCGGGCTTTACATGAGTTTAAACATTTGGCAGTGTGAATGTACGCCAGGTTTTCATGATTAGTCCAGACAAGAATTGGAACTTTAATTCCCTCCAGCCAGTACTGTCATTCCTCTAAAGCTAGTCTGACAATTCTTGATTTCCAATGTCATAATTCTGTTCTGCAAGGGTCAGGTGGCAAGAGAAGAAGGTACACGGGCGAAGCTTCTGGTCAGATGCAGAACATTAAAACAGCACAGCCCTCACCCAAGTTGCAGGCATCCACTTCTACCACAAACAGTTGTTCAGGGTCGGGCACATGCAGAATGGGGGCAGTGGTGAGACAAGTCTTCAGGATTTCAAAAGTGTGATTGGCAGCAGGAGTCCAGGAGAATTTGTAATTTTGTAGGAAGTCAAGGCTGTGAGGGTGCTGTAGCCTTGAATGACACAGCGATTAAAGTTGGCAAAACCCAGAAAGCGCTGCAGTTGTTCCCAGTTCTCAGAGACGGGCTAAGCTGTAACAGCTGACACTTTGGCAGGGTCCATTTGTAGGCTCCTCCTGAGCAACAATGTAACCTAGGAAGGTGACAGAGAATGCATGAAATTCACATTTCTCTGCTTTGACAAAAAGTGAGTTCTCCAGGAGCTGTTGCAAGACTGCTCTGATGTGACATACATGTTCATCCATTGACTTGGAAAAGATCAAAATATCATCCAGAAAGCTGAAACAGAATGGTTCGACATGTCTCGAAAGACATGATTAAGCAATGCCTGGAAGACAGCAGGGGCATTTGTTAAACCAAAAGGTATGACTAGATACTCATAATGGCCTGTGGGAGTGTTGAACACTGTCGTCCACTCATCCCCCTCCCTGATGCAGACCAAATGGTATGTGTTGCGTAGATCAAGTTTAGTGAAGACACTGGCCCCCTGGAGTAGCTCAAAAGCAGTGGAGATGAGAGGCAAAGGGTACCAGTTCTTTACTGCAATGTCATTGAGACCTCTAATCAATACAAGGTCTTAGAGTTTTATCCTTCTTTTCTACAAAAAAGAAGCCAGCATCAGCAGGGGATAAGGATGGTTCAATGATACCAGCTGCCAAGGAGTCATTGATGTATGCCTCCATGGCCTCCCTCTCAGGCCCAGAGGGGTAGAAGAGGCGCAGTCATAGGGAGGGTGAGGGTATAGATATATGGCCTTGGTCTTGCTGAATACCTCACAAAGGTCATGATACCCGGCTGGGACCCAAGAGAGATCAGGCTGGCCATGGGGAGGTGGAGAGCAGAGTGGTGCAGCTGCCTGCTTCAGGCAGACCTGATCACAGGTAGAACACGCGACCCCCTGCTGGCCAGTCAATATGCGGACTGTGACGGCAAAGCCATGGGTAGCCCTGCATAAGAGGAATGCGGGGTGAGGACAGAACATGAAACTGAATGGTTTTATGGTGATTATCAGACATTGTTAAGACGACCAGTACAGTTTGATGAGTGACCTTCCCAAGCAGATGACCATCAAGAGCCCAGGCCGGCACAAGACAAGGCAGGGGAAACAGATATATACCCAGCTAACAAGCCAGCTCTTTATCAATTATGTCAGCATCAGTTCCAGAATCAATAAACATGGACAGAACAGGAGATTTCAGGCAGAAGGAGCTTGTCTACAGATAGTGGACAATAAAACATAGAGGAGGCTTTGAAAGAGGATGGACTCACCAGTAACTCCTCCCCTGCTGATGAGCCCTCCCTTTAACTGGACATTAGGAGATGAAGTGGCCCAGCCAACCGCCGTAAAGGCAGAGATTAACCTTGTGGCATCGCTCGCTTTCCTCAGGGGACAGATTGGTGTGGCCCAACTGCATGGGTTAAGAATTGCTGGATAAGGGCCCAGGATTGGCTGTAGGACGGGCCAAGTTGGAAGCAGAGTCTTGTGATGTAAGTGCAGACAATCGAGTGGAGGGTGTTTGTCGTTTCTCTCTCTTGCGTGGATAGCCTGGATACGAAGGTCTATCACATCATCAGGAGAAGATGAAATGGCGTAAGACCCAAGCTCATCTTTGATGTAGTCAGCCAGCCCATGCAGAAAGGCATCATGGAGAGCGCACTCATTCCAGCCACTTACATGGGCCTTAGTGCGAAACTCTAATGAAGAAATCAAATACTGACTGATTTCCCTGACATAAACTTAGAAGGCCCCCAGCATCAATTGAATGGTCACCCTTACCCAAAGACTTTGCACAGCTCAGTAGCAAATGACTCAGATGAAGCACCAGCACCATGTCACCAGAGGGTTGGGAAAAGGCAGAAGTCAGGACCACTTGGCAACAGGGGATCAGTCCGGAGATTAATGCGGGAAAGTCTTGCACTGCAAAGGAGTGCAGTGAAGATTGGCTGAGGAGTGAGTGAATGATGTTGGGATCTCACCATGTGAATAGGACAAAGAAGGGCCTTGCAGACCACACCTCAGTGGGTAATCTCACCTGAATCTGCGTTTCAGATGAGACCCTCAGGAACTCAGATAAAGGGGCAGAAACTCAACTTCTCAGAGTCCCCAAGATTTCACACCAGCTTATTGGACTTGACAATGCAACGCACCGAAAAAAGACTGGGTAACGTAACTGGGCATAACCTAGCATAAGATAGCACAGCTAAGCAGAGAATTATTCAACTCTTGTTGAATAATGATTTTTTTGGATGTATTCTTGAGCTTTATGTCTAGGCTTGGTTGTTAGTTGCACATTTTACAAGCATGTAAGACTAGAAGCACATCCAATAACTTGTATGTGAGTAACCTGTGTGAAACTAACTCCCCCCTCCAGAGATGGGTACTCGAGTCGTTGTGACTTGGACTCGAGTCGACTCGAGTCGCTGTTTTGATGACTTGTGACTTGACTTGACAAAAAA
>JAUZTA010000003.1:12247661-12258645 GCA_034780835.1 Ctenochaetus striatus
TTATACATCCATGCACACACAAAAAGCTGTAGCTGCACCCATATGCTTTATATCAACACTTTTAGGAAGAGCTGTGTTTATGCAAGACTGACAGGCCGCTTCCTGTGTCCCAAACATTACCACAAACACATACACTGAGAGCATGAGCAATTTCAGCTGTCAAAAATGTTAGCTCCACGTGTTGGAAAAGGTTTGTTTCATCCCTGACATGCAGCGCTGCTCCACATTGCCGAAATCAAGAGAGAGGAGGTCGTACCGCCCTGCAATCTGCTCTGTTGCACACATGTGAAGGCCTACTTATGACTCTCGCACAGGATGAGAGGTATATATTTTGGCATATATTTCCTGTTTCCAAGATGACGGCACTCCGGCTGGAAACTGTCAAACATCAGCTTTTGTGTACACAAAACCTAAGTTGTTCCTAATTCACGAAGCTACATCCAGACTCCCAATTCACTAGGGTATCTGCACAATTTAATTTTATTGTTTTCATTTATAAGAGTGAGGCAATATTGCTTTGACATTCTTTCCATGGGAATAACACATGTGAGAAATTAAAATATACGGCAATCCCCCGTCTTTTCATAATTAGGTCAGCATAACATTATTTCCTGTTACAGGAAAATCAAATTAATACTCTGACTCAAGAGCAGACTGCGAGGACAGCAGACAGAGCAGCTCTCTCTGTCTATTAGATGATGGTATTGTATGTCTGTCACTAATGGCTCAGGAATGTCACATTAGTCAGGGGCAGCATGTGTGACGCTGCGAACGCTAAAACACTTTGAGGATACCAATATGATATCGTACACACACATACACACTGAAAAAGAAAGGTGGCAGGTCCGGTGATCTCATTGCCTCAAAGCTACAGAGTGACAGACTGCCTCCCACACACCACACCAGAAAAATGTCCCCCTAGCAAGATGTCAGAGTTAAATTTCAAAAACGGCCGAAACACATCAGAAATGACAGTCTGTTAAGTGAAAAGTTTTTTGTATAATTTTGCGGGGGCAGAGCTTAGATGTCCCAAGGAGAAATTGGAAAATCATCAGACTTTCAAGCATTATTTGATCTGCACGGTGCCTTCTCCATCTTTCAACTCATCCAACCCTGCTGCCTCTTCTTCTTGCCCACCAAATCTGACACTGTCGGCGGTTCAAACAGAGTTCAGTACCCTGTGGCCTGCTTCTCTGCCTCTCTTAGCTTACTGCAAGCGTAGGAGTGCAACAGCTAAATGACTCTTACCTCTTGATTCAAAAAAACCCCCGAGAGCTGTACAGACTGACAAATGAAAAATCCCCCTCGATCAAAGAAAATCACTTCATTCAATATGTTTTGCATGTGTGTTTGGCTTTGAGTGTGCACATTAGCTCGTGCATGCATGCCGTTTTTCAGGTGCTGTTTACATTGCGCAAGCTTGCCATGCAATCTGATCCCAAGCTTTTTGTGAGACTCCTCAACACCCCCTCACATCCACCTCTCAACACTGGGAGCTATTGGAGGAAGCGTGTTGTTACCTCACCAAGACATGCTGGCGTCAGTGTGTGTGGGTCAGGAGGGCAGTGGGGATCGTAGACACATTGCTGCCATATGTGCACCCTGGATGTACACCCTCAGCCGGGGACATAAGCGCACATTTCCTCCACAAGTTCCTGCAAGGTAACTATTACTGAGCAGATGGCTGCACGGATACAGTGGGATTTCTGTCGAGTCCCAAAGTTCTGACAACACATTCTCTGGGATGTTTATGTTGGTCTTATGCTGAAGTTTTAGTTTTTGGCTTCGATTCCGTGGCCATTCCTGCAGCAGGAAGCAGGTCAGTGGGATTCCCACCAATGTCATCTTTTGCTCTACATCTTAATGCAACAATTAGTTTGTTCACCTCCCTTCCTCCCACCTGCATTCGCTCTGTGAACTCCCCCACCCCCTCCCAGCATGTGTTCACCATGTATGCTTGTGTGTGTGTGTGTACGCTGACAGCCTGGCAGGTGTGTGCAGGTGTTCCCCTTTTCACTCAACATCTCACAAACTTGTCTGTGCTCCTCCTATCACACACAAGTTCTATCATCCCATTCAGACACTGTCATGTCTGTCCAGATGAACTCATTTAGAGACTTAAGTCCATACAATGCCTGCTGAAAAATTAATTTTATGGCACACAAGTTTTTTTTTTATACAAAGCTTTTATTTACATGTATCAGAAAACAGGCACAATATTCTAATTTGAATGGCATGTTCATAAAACTTTGGGTCGAAACACATCAAAAGAATTTCATTTTGACTGTAGAATGACAGTATTAATGAAGGCAACTTTTTTTTTTTGGTCAAGTTTAAGTGGTCCAGAAACACACCGTGAGTGTGACGCGAGGAGGGGCTGGCAGAGGGTCACCTGTTGTCGAGGTCACTGCTAACACATCTCTCAGCGCCCTGCCTCCACAGTGCACCATACACAGGCAGCTGTCTCAACACACACAAACACACACACAGACACACACACACACCACGCATGCCATGTATGTATAGTATGGTGAGGAATGACATCCTCACATACACACACAAACACACCCAAGCAGCTGCAACATGGCCTGAGTCTCGGACCGGCCGGCACCAATGGAGTTTCCTGGGAATTAACTGCATGTCCAGCTGCCCTTAAATCACACACCCACACAAACATTTGACATAAGCAGCAAAAATGTGCTGCCGGTAACAGTATGATTTAAAAATAAAAAAAAAATCTATACATGTCCTGAAAAAAAAGCACTAAAAGCAACAAAAGTCCAGTTTTCTGTCTCATCATGGCTTTGTCAGGTAGCTGCCACTGTGGGTCTGCTGACCTCCAGGTATTTTGTGGGACAAACCAGTTAGCAGCTTCAACTGGCTCATGAGAGCAGTTCAGGGAATGTGAGTCTATGAGGCAGGGCAGCAGCCGGAGGCATTGTGTTTGTGCAGCAGGGACATGCGGCTGAAGGTCCGGGCGCAGGAACGGCACTGGTACTTCTTCACCTCAGAGTGGGTCTGCAGGTGGGCGCGCAGGTTGGAGCGATCAGCAAAAGCTCGGTTACAGTGTTGGCACGCGAAGGGGCGCTCACCTGGTTAAAAGAGAAAGAAAAAGCTTTTAGCATCAGGAAAGGACTTCATTATCACGCCAAAAAAGGTCTGTCCTCTACTGATTGTTTTTCAAATGATCAAAAGATCACTCACAAAGAGCAGGTACACTAACCTACTTAATGCAGATTGCCCTTCTCATGCATAAACATTTTGAGATTGGACAGTGCCTTTCGAAGCGATAACATTTGCTCACTCTTCAATGAATATCAATTAGCACAACCAGCTGTTACATTTACAAGCCAAATCACTGTGATTGCTGTGACATTACAATGTAAAAAGTTGCCTTTGATGCTTACCTGTGTGTGTGCGAATGTGTCCCCTGAGCAGCCATGGTCTGGAGAAGGCCTTGCCGCATGTGGGGCACACACAGGGCAGTGTGTGTGAGCGAATGTGCATCTTCAGCGCCCCGAGGCTGGTGTACTCTTTGGGACAGTGTTTGCAGTGGAAGGCTGGGCGTGCGGAGGCTTCAGTGGGAAGAGAAGGAGTCTGCTGCACTGGAGGCCAGTGTGAAAGCTGGTGGTGAGACAGTGCCGAGAGACTGGTGTAACTTTTACTGCAGTGCAGGCAGTGGTAGATGTGTTGGATGACATCGGGGCTGGGGGGGTCTGACGTACGTCCACCGTCCTCCTCTTCCTCACTGCTGCTGGAGGGAGAGCTGCTGAGGTCCAGAGGGCCCAGTGGTGAAGGAGATGGAGACACTGGAGTGATAGGGGAGAGAGGTGCAGGCAGGGGGTCTGAGCTGCTGAAGAAGGGGCTGGTGGGGTAACACGTCAGTGCGGAGCTGTTGTTCTGTGTTGGGAGTTCAGCCCCTGGAAGACTTTCTGGGACAAAAGCTGGAAACACAAAAGAAACTACTTTAGGTGGATTGTCCCCTAATTGGACAGGTAATCTAATAAAAGCACTAAACTTGTTGTCATTCTTGGTGTCCTGTTACACACTAGAAGATCCTTACAGCTTTCCATTTGAAAATTAACCAAGTGATCAGAAAGTGGCTCTATGTTCACTAAGTTCCCACTAACTATATGTAAGAGATCCGTTCGTCTTATCTATCACATGGGTTTGTTTTACATTTGAAGTTAATCTGATTGAAGCATTGGCATGAATGACTGACTTTGATTTGCTCAGCACGCAATTATAATCACAGATGCATCAAATTCGGGCAATCAGAAAGAAAAAACAACTTACCAGTTTGGCTCTCCAGTTGGTTCTCCTTGTAGTATGGCTTCTTGTTGGAAAAATACTTCTTGACAAGGAATGACCGAGGCATGCTGATGCCTGACTCCTCTGATATGACGGATAGAGTAAAAAATAATTCCCACGGTGGAGAGCAGGCGACTTCAGATATCTCTTCAGGAGGCAGCTGTGGATTCCGGTCGGGTGGAGTGGGGACGCTTGGTGAGATCAGCAGGACCAATACCGTGGATGACGGAGAGCAAAGTTGCCTCCTCATATAGTAACCAGAGGGGAGAAGCAGCGGGTGGGTGTGCGGGTCTCCGCCCAAAGACACACCCCGTGTGTCGGGGCGCCACCAGCCCAATTCACCACAGGTGCCCAATGTGCCAAAAGCTGCCGCTAAGCGCAAGTCTAATTGAGCATTTCACGGCTCTAATGATTCCCTCTTAACCTCAATGAATGCGTAATTCAAAGTAAAATGCGGCCATTTTTTTTTAAATTTACACGATGTTATATGAGTACAAATATGCTTTTAGATTTTAAAATATAAAACCAGATTAATGAAGAAACCAAATGCAAACAAAAACAAAAAAAGTGGACTCTATGAGAACAGATTTGACTTTATGGAGAACTGTCTCACACTTTTACTCTACTGTGCATTCCTTTAGTATATGTGTCATGGCAAATATAAGCTGTAGCGTCCTCTGTCGGCTTAGAAACCATGTGTCTGTGCGAGGAGGTTGGCCATGTGGTAGCCTGCATCCACATAAACCTGCACATCCCCAGAAAATGTATTCAAATGTGATTTGTAGAAGCATGTTGTATTAAAATGTTAATGCTAGAGGGATGGAGAAGAAATAACACTTCAAATCGCATCTACGCTGGTTTAAATGAAAACTGACTCTCTGCTCCTGAAGCTCCCTCTCTCATCCAATGCTGCTGTTCATTTCGCTATTGCTCTAAAAACAGGTAGAGCCATTCATGTGGTCAAGTGAGTGACATTTTACGATGGCCCTTTTGTGTGCCCGTGCCCCGGGGCTTTTGCGCACCCTGTGAGATGGAGACGTTTGGAGAAGGTACAGGAGACAAACGCTCTGTTCTACTTGCTCTCCTCTTTAAAAGCACTCGGTTCATCCTGACCGCATATCTCTTTTCTGTTTCTCTGCGGGAAATAAGCCCGTTGAGATAAAAAGAGCGGCTGTTTCCCAGCTCGCTCACAGCACGACGTGAGGTGAAATTAGCCGAGCTGACAGGAACAATATGATCATGTGAACCCAGACAGAGCACTATTAAATTTTGTGCCTTAAGGCGACATTAAATGCAGCATCTCTTTTAGAACTTATGCTCTACGTGCGTCAACATGTACGAGTCATTGAACGCAGCTCATCTCTCCAAAATAAAACTTTTTTTCCTGTTACCTTTATGTTCAAAGATGACTGAACTCTATGACAAAGTAATTGTGGTCCAGGAAATTAGAGGAAAATTTATCTATTCTGACTTTTCAGCCGATATTTTTAACACTGCCTTAATATTTTTTTTTATTTGTACCATTTAAATCGTCTTCGCTATCTAATTTATCACCACTTAATTTTATCCAATATTTATGCGATTAGTCTAAATTTTAAGTCAACTTTTTTTTGCATTTTTATCATTAGGGTTAAATTTAAGAACTTTGTTTCAACTGTAGGCTTTAATGTCTTAAACTCTAGTTTGTCAATACTAAACGCCTGGTCATTTGTTACATTTAGAAACCAAATCTGTTGCAGTAATAGCGGGTTTTTTTGTGACATCCTCTCATGATCTTTCAGTGTTGTTGTCGGTCCTATTGGTGCACACAGCGTGTGAATGTGAAAATCAGGTGTTGAGCTGTTAGACAGGAATGTCACAGTCTTCAGTGTTCCTATTTAGCATTGCAAAGAGTCTAAAAAGCTCCACGGTGGCAGACTGAATGGTGGTGGTGGTGGTGGGTGATGGGGGCATATGCACCTGTCTGAAGGCGCCATTGTTACGGCATGCCCAAAAGTTCACACGTCGTTAGAGCGCTTGTTGACGCCGACGCCACGTAGACTGGAGGTCACGAGGGCAGGACAGCAGTAAAAACAAAAAAGCAAATAGCAAAGACACACGTGAAAGTAATCTGAGCGGTGGGTCTCTAGCTGAAGATGAATGGCACAGAGTTCAAACTTAAGATCATAAACTGATCGGTATAGAAACACTTATACATTTTATTCAGACAGTAAAACGATGACAACATCCACCTGACCTGATAAAACACACACACACAAACATGCACTCTATGCAGGAGGCTGTAAGAGTGAAAACAGCTGATTACACACTGCTGAATTCACTCCTCTGAGGAGAGCAGTTTGTCTGCAGGGCTGACTGCACACAATCTGTGTTATAGCAGGGTTAGAGTGACCTCATGACACAGAGGACGTGAAGACATGAAAAGTTTGCTGCTCAAAGCAGATGTTTTCTTTTCTCTGGCCTCAGGGATGAACCAGCCAGTCTCCCCTCAGAGGGTCTGCAGAGACCTCTCCACTCTAAAAATAACATGGAAGACAAATCTTCAGTCAGTGTAATGCTGGGGAGGTTTTTGCCTCCTAATGCCAAAAATTACAGCAACAAGGTGGATGTCAGATAACCCCCAGCCAAACAGGGATATGATTCTCTGAAATTAACTGTGGATGCTTTTTAAATTTGTCAAGTCTCTGGAAAACATTTTTTTTAAAATACAATTTGGAAAGAGTTTGCTGTCTTTGTTAAAACTACTTTTAAACTGTTTTATTAAGAATAAAAAAGAAGAAAACCTATTTGTAAAGACAACAGTAAGATTGTTCGAGAAGTCAAAAACTCTTGGCTTATGAGATGTCTTTCAAATATCAGATTAGAAAAGGGCATCACAAAATTTAGAGAAATCAAAGAGAGTGACAGAAACTTAAATCTTTAGATACAATGCTAAAACAGAAAGAGTTACTAGTGAAAAAAACAGGATGTATATTGTTTGTTTTTTTTCAATTGTTTTTTGATGTGAACCAGTACAACAAAATAACTTGCTTAACCTTTCGGTGGGGTAATTAGAGGAATGAAGGAACTTGAATGCATCACTAGCCTTTCTTGGATTAAGGTGAAGACTATGTGTTGTCTTCTAAGAGAATATGAAAAATATGAGAATATGTGTTCAAATGCAGCCATGTTTTCTTATCAAAGACATTTACCTTTACCACCTTAATCAAAGAACTGCAGAGAATTCTTAAAGGATGCAATTTTAAAACATGTTCTAGTTCATTCAGTGGTAGAAAAATTGCACTAATATTATATTGTATTTTGTGCCTAGCAGACATTTTTTGTGAGATTTATTTTTCTTTTCAATGTATTATTTATTTAATGTGGGCAGAATGTGAACATATTGCTTTGTGGCAACTAGCTTCAAATGTGAATGAGGCTTTTTTTTTTTTTTTACAGTAAACTTCCCGGTAGAAATAATAACTGTTTTTTAATTAATGGTTTTCATTTCTCCAACAGGATCCCTTTTGAAGTAGAAAGGAGAAATATAAACTGCTGTAATGGTAACATTACTGCAGTGTTTTTTGTAAACTTTTGCAGTGCTCTGTAGGTTTTTGTGTTTAAATCTGAATATGTTTCACACATGTGGGCCTAAGGGTGGTGTCCATATTGTACTCCAGATTCCTTTCAAGTGTATTCAACGACAGCCAACTCCTTAACACCCATTGTGACTGCACAAATGTTTTTTCTCAAGTGCCAATTACACAAGTTCAGCTTAAATCCATGTTTTGCATTTAAAAAACCATGTTAAAAGACTTTGAACAATCAGGTGAATTGTTAGCATTCAACACATTTAGAAGACAGGTAACGGTCACTTTAGCATATTTACATGTGATGTTCTCTAAAGTGACCCTGCAGCACAACAAGACCACAAAAAAAGAATCAAGTTGAGTCAGGTTCTCTTTGTTTATGTGATGATTCAAAGGAAGCACTAGATCTCCCAACATGTAAGTCAATGGGTGGATGTGAACATACAGTGTGATTATAATCTGTGCCACCATCAAGGCCATTGTGCATTGTTGTCTCTGCCATTGGACCAGTTGATATATTTGGACCTCAAAAGCCACTTTGACTTGAATTTTCTTATTTAAGGTGTAAAATAAAACACAGTTTCTTCAACTCAGCCACAGAACAAGCTGATGTCAACACGTGTAAGAGTATTTTTAATGATCAAAAATTGCTCTATTCTCTTTTAACACTCTTTAACGTTGTGTGTCTTTGTATATAGCATGTGTAAGTGTGTGTTTGTGTGTGTGTGGGTAGTGTTTTGCTCTTCAGGTTCAGAGGTCCATAAGCCCAGCAGGAGTGAGATAAGGTTATCCCACAGGAATGCAGAGCTGGTCATATGGACACACACTCCCACACACACTTCATCTGTAGCCTGTGCCCACTCTCTGTTAAAGACTCTCCCTTAGACACAAACACTCACGTTTTACTGAAAATCCATCTTGCTGAAGGACTCTTGAGAAAAGCATGCAGCATGTTTAACATATCTCCCACATTTCTGCTTTTCCATATGATTCCTAAAGAAGATTTGATATTTTGCTTAATATGAACTCAGCCCAGTGAATTTCGCAACTGTCACTGGTTATTTCAATCGTGAAAATAATGTCAGAATAATTTAAAGTTTGACTGCTAGACATCATAGGAAGACCTGTTTTATCCAAATCCACCGACATCAGTCTTAGGTGTCAACGGATCTGATCTCATACTAAACAGCTTCCAATATATCATCATAAAATTTGTAACCTTTTTTAGCGTAAGTACTGATGTTATTAAACTTGGCATCAATCTATTCTGTCAAAATTAAAGATGTTTTGTAGCAACTCCATTTGAAAAAAATAAAATCCAGTCAAATTTGAAGTACTAAAACCCTTTTTGTCCCCATCTTACTCATAGCTGGCCCTGGAACCTCCTGCCATTTCTATGGGTGAAGAATTTTATGGGGTCTGAGACTTGATGACACCTCTGACTGTGGATCATGTTAACAGGAGTAGAGTTTAAAACCTCATCTCAGTCAAGTCATGGTCAAGTGCTGACCATGCTCAGGTTTTATTTAGTTTTCCTGTTGTCTTGGTGGAAGATTGATGAGCTGAGGTTTTTATTACGTAACCATCAGAACTCATCTTTTTTCCCACAATGAAGCAGCTTACTCGAATTTTAGAGGCTTATTTTTCTGCTTTGCCTGACATCTGGTACAGAAAAATGACAGGGAAAGTCAAGAGATTTTGCATTTTTTTTCTAAAGCAATGACAGCTAAAATCCACCTGTTGTTGAGATGACAGGAAAATGCAGTTCAGATTTACATTTTGTATTCCTGTGTGCTTCTTACTCTAAGCTTACCCCCAGCTTGAAAACAGAAGAGCAAACCCGCGTCTACAGTGTTTGTAAGTGCAGCATGTGTACATAAAGATAATGAAATACTGACTAAATGCTAGTTTTAATTCATCTGTCATCACCAGATAATAAATAACACATGATTATATTTGATGAGAGCACAACTGCTTCATGATGGCCTAAACAAACATTTATGAGAGCCAGAAAAAGAAAGACAGCTGATAGAGTTACATATGAGCAAACAGTCTCTCATTTCTCTCTCAGATGGAAATATTTCCCATTTTCATGAGGTGATGACAGCTCAGAACACACAGTCAAAATATGACGTACTTGTGGGGGGGGTTTATGATAAATTATGCGGTTTTAACAATCTTTTGTGAAGTCATTCTTCTTTACTTTTTGACACCAACAAACACCCTAAAATCTTCAACAGATGCTAACAGAGATGTAATTTGTCAGAAGTGTGTGTGTGTGTGTGTGTGTGTGTGTGTGTGTGTGTGTATGTGTGTGTCTGCTTTAACCTTATCTGCACCTTATCTGAACATTATCTGGATAGCAGGCAGACACCGCAGTCCAACCCCATTGGCATCCTTTGATGTAATATATGGCACAGTTAAAAGGTCCTTTAATGTTCAGTTGTTTATGTTTCTGTGGGAAACTGCCAATATATGGAGGGTCAGAAAAAGCTTAATACATAATGCTGACATTTTCAAAAGCCTGTTCAGTTTCACTTAGTGTCTTTTCATGTTTTTTTCTGTATTTTTCCCATGCAACCTGATTCGAAAAAAGTTTCAATTGCACCACCTGCTGTTCACATGGTGAACTGATCTGCAAAGTAAGTGTTCTGAGGTAAACCAGAAGAGGGCAGTCCAAGACCAATAATGGCCAATGTTCAAATCAGACGGTCAAATCAGAAGTCAGGTTCATTGACATCTTGCTTGCACTCATCGGCAGCGTGTTGTAAGGTGCAGAGATCACAGTCACTTGGAGGACATCAATATCGCAATGCAAATAAGTAGTTGTTGCAAAACCTGCTTCACATGTACACACAATCACACGCAGGTGTGCACAACGTGCTAAATTAGAGAGGTTAGACTGAGGAATGTGTGTGTGTCGAGCCAAGCCTGAGGATGAAAAAGGTTAACATTGTTGTTGTGTTTTAGCTCCAGGTCACAAATCCGCATCAACTTGTTTTGTCTGTTGACTGAGCCACAAATTCCTTTAAATTAAACAACACAATATTTTCACTGATACTCTGGAGTTGTATAATGATGCAGAAATGTTAAATCCTCTTATT
>JAUZTA010000003.1:12289746-12304236 GCA_034780835.1 Ctenochaetus striatus
TTCTGATATTTAGCATGTTAAAGGTAACCAATTGGGGAGCTAATAAGTTGTTTTTCAATGCATTCAAGATGAATTAACTGCAGCACTACCAAGCCAACTTAGCTAACGTTTGCTAACTGGAGCTCACGGAGAAACCAGCAGGCACCGCCTTAGCATTAATTTGATATTTTTTCATAATGCGGTGTTTGGCAGAAACCCCCTAAAATTGAATTGCAAGTAATGTTAATATCTGTACGAACAATGCACAATTAAATAAAATACCGGTAATAGCTTTCTTTCTGCCCACTTTGATGTCGCTGTGTTAGCTAACGTCTGTGCTAAGGCCCGTGCTACTGCTCGGCCGATCATGTTAACTATGCTAAATCACTGGTTAATGAAGTGAATTTCATACAATGTCTCGTTAACCGACATTGATGAAAATCGAAATGCAGGTAAAATAAAAGGCTCCCTTTGTAATTTTTTTCTCAGGTCTGCTGTTATCAGGTTAGCTTTGCCTGATAACAGCAGAAGAAACTAACGCCGCCCAGGTGTGTTGTTAACGTTACCTTGAACATTGCCGTGATAACGTCATTTATGCACTTGAGGTGGATTTACTAAAGCAAAGAGTACATTTTCAGTTTACATTACTTCTCTTTAAGTATAAAACTGAACGTTTAAATTACTTCTTTCTATTTACCCAACATATGTTAACCTATCAAAGTAGTTTTCTCTACTTAAGTTTTTATTGTTTCCACTGTATTTGTCGCCATCGTTTCCTAACTGTACTTGTTTCTAAAACTGACTAACAGTTCGTCTCTCTCATGTGCAATTTCAGCATTAAACGGTTCATAAGCCACTCCTAGTTAGAGGGGGAGGATGGCACATCGACGTACCTCACCTCAGCCGTCCCAGAGGACAGACTACCTGGGATCTGATAATGATTCCGACAGGGACTCTGGTGTTGGGGACGATGCAGGGGAGGATGCTGACAGTTGCCATGGAAGCGCAGTAACAGAAGTGGAGAAAGTCAACAAGCAAGAAAATCCCAGGGATGGAGCGGATTTTACAGTTTTTGTTGCCTTTCAAGGAAACATGGAGGATGACGATTTCAGTCAAAAACTTGACACTATCCTCAGCGGGATACCAAACATGCTGGATATGGGTTGGTTTAAATTTTTAAGCTCTCATTTACATGGCAATATAATAGTACAGGTAGTTTTCAAACAGTTTATATACTGACAAATGCAGGAACCTTCCCAGGGTAGTTACTGCTGGCTACTGAATAGTTCCCTGTTCTGGCATTATCTAATAGACATAAGTCCTCTCAGACCAGTTAAATACAGTGTTTGAAATAGCGTTTATCCCCTTTGAACACTCATGTCTGGTCATCTACAGTATGTAATCAGTCAATTTATTCAATAAAAGATGACACTTTTACATTGGAAGTACAAGGGAGGTCAGTACTTCAAATGTTAATCTTTGTTCCATATGTTAATTTGTGTTCTATATTTGTATTATAGATACATTTGTAGCAATTATTTTTTACTGTCTCATTAAAAAATCCCTTACTTTGGTCAATATCAAAATATCCGAGATACATCAATGGGTTTTCTTTTTTTTGTTTTTTTGTTTTTTGCTGTTGTTGTAAAACAAGCCCAAAGGATTTGCACAAATTTTAATAGCACTGAGTATGTCTACATGACACATTTTCCGTGTGTTATCTATGTAAACCAGCAGGGGTTGTTTGTCTTAATCCTTCCCTTGCTCCCTCTGCAGTCAGTTTTTAATAGAATCTTACCCATCTAGTATTCACTTTAAAAGCAACTTGTCTACCTCTCATCGTCCACTTTTCAGGGTCTGAGAGGCTACAGCCACAGCATGTGGAGCCGTGGAACAGTGTGCGAGTTACCTTCAACATTCCTCGGGATGCTGCTGAGCGACTTAGACTGTTGGCACAAAACAACCAGCAGCAGCTTAGAGACTTGGGGATTCTCTCTGTGCAGATAGAAGGTAAGAGCAAAGTCTTCAAACTTATTTGCATTTCAAATAAGGGATACAAACAAGACTTCTTGTAGTAAATGTTGCTTATATGTCTCTATTGATGTTAAGGGGAAGGGGCCATTAATGTGGCTGTGGGACCAAATAGAGGACAAGAAGTCAGAGTAAATGGACCAATTGGAGCACCTGGTCAGATGAGAATGGATGTCAGCTTTCCAGGTCAGCCTGGTCCAGGTACTGGTTCACTGTTTTTTTTTTTTCCCTAACAGAGATGCATCCTTAAAGACATTAAATAAGAAGTTATACACACCAGAATTGGTCCAGTTCATTGTTTAATTGTTTAAGTTTTTGGTTTCTTTTGTGTGTCTTTGCAATTTATTAGTTAGTGAATTTTAATCTGTTACCTCACATGTTAAATATTTGCTTTTATATACATTCTGATTTAATAAGCTAATTTCTATTAGGAGGGGTAAGGATGGCTAATCCATCAATGGTCCCCCCTGGGCCTGGCATGCCAAGTCAGGCTATGGTGCCAGGCAGCAGTGGACAGATGCATCCTCGTGTTCAGAGACCACCCTCACAGACAGGTTCAGGTCTTAATTTCTTGTACATTAAATGATACATGTTTAATCCTCAATATACTACAGCTTGTAATAGTACAATAATGGAAAAAATGCACCTCTCTCACACACAGACGTAATGGACACAATGATGCCAGGCATGTCAGTTCAGCAGCAACAGCAACTTCAGCACCAACAGGCTGGTCCCCATGGCTCGGGCCCGTTGCCTCCTCAGGCTGCCCATCACATGCAGGCTCTGCAGAGTGGGAGACCACTCAACCCAGCTGCGCTGCAGCAGCTACAACAACAACAACAACATCACCAACAGCAACAGGCTCAGCAGCAAGCTCAACTCTCCCAGCTTGGACCGAGACCTCCATTCAACCCGTCGGTGCCTCCTGGCTGGAACCAATTGCCCCCTGGAGTGCTTCAGCCACCAGCCGCCCAAGGAGGACCTGCCTGGAGGAAGCCCCCACCCCAGGGCCAAATAGTTCAGCGCCCACCTTCCCTTGCTACAGTTCAGACTCCTAGCCACCCTCCACCCCCTTACCCATTTGGTAGCCAACAGGCTGGGCAGGTGTTCAATGCAATGGGACAGGGACAATTGCCACAACAACAGCAGACAGGTGTGGGTCAATTTGCAGCCCCCCAGCCTAAAGGCCCACAAGCTGGCCCTGGTGTGGCAGGACAGCCTAGACCTCCTCCACCCCTTCCAGCATCTTCTGGACCACAGGGCAACCTCACTGCAAAGTCCCCTGGTTCCTCTTCATCTCCTTTTCAGCAGGGCTCACCGGGGACGCCTCCCATGATGGCCCAGAGACCTACAACTCCACAGGGTTTTCCCCAAGGCGTTGGATCACCAGGAAGAGCAGCCCTCAGCCAGCAGGGTAACATGCAACAAGGATTCATGGGAATGCCCCAGCATGGACAGCCTGGGGCTCAAGTTCACCCAGGTGGGTTATCAGTGGTAGCAGTTTCTTGTTAGACTGAAATGTATATTCAGTAAATGTAATGTTTTAAGTAATTTTATATTTATACTCTAAAACTTTAAATTTTATATTTTATACTCTAATGTCTAAAATAGCTTAATCAATGAATTCTTACAGGCATGTCAAAGCGTCCCATGGGCTTTCCAAACCAAAACTTTGTCCAAGGTCAGGTGAGTGCCAGCACTCCAGGGACCCCTGGTGGAGGACCCGGTCAGCAGCTTCAGAGCAGCCAAGGAATGACTCACACAGGTAAAATGTCTACATAACAGCAGAGAGATGTCATTGCAGAAACACATATGTTTTTGCTGAACTGGGAAAATTGCAGTGGCATATAGTGAGTAGAGATTGACACTGGATTGTTTAAGGTTGATATAAATATCCAACATTTCAAAAGATTTGATCTTTACATGACCACAAATGTTTTTTGGCAAAAACAGTGAAATAAAGTTATTACATAGGTACAACATACTATTAATTTAATTAAGAAAAACATTTTTTTTTACACAGCACTTATGTGTAAGTTATGCCCAACAACTACATAATTAATGAATATTACACACCACTGCATCTCCCGTATGCAGTTAACTAATATTGTTTGACGTTGCAGCTGGTGAAATAAAACCACAGGGCTAATCAAATATAATTAACTGCAATGAACTCTGTGTTTACAGGCTGTATGAGCTACTGACAACATGAAACTTATCACAGCTTTTTCTAGAAAGTAATGCTTTCACTGTAGACTTGTTGAGATTGAGTAATTTGAAACAAACAACTGTCATCTAGACATGATGAACTTCTTTGATGTGCTGACAGCCTTATTCAACACATAATGGCTTAACATAAAGTTAGCAGAGGGCATTATAGCTTATTAGCTGTTGTGAAACCAAAATAAGTAACTTTCTTTTTCCTCCTGTAGGAGCTCAGGTGTCAGCCTCCACACCGAATTCAATGCAGGGTCCACCCCATGCCCAACCCAACGTTATGGGTGTACAAAATAGCATGGCAGGACAGCCTCCTGGTACAACTGCTGGGCCTAGTATGGGACAACAACAACCTGCCCTCCAGACTCAGATGATGGGCCTCCAGCATCAGGCCCAGCCCGTGTCCTCCTCCCCCAGCCAGAAGGTTCAAGGCCAGGGTGGAGGTCAGACTGTCCTCTCAAGGCCCCTTAGTCAAGGGCAGAGAGGAGGGATGACCCCACCCAAGCAGATGATGCCTCAGCAAGGCCAGGGGGTGATGCATGGGCAGGGTCAGATGGTTGGAGGCCAAGGGCACCAGGCCATGCTCCTGCAGCAGCAGCAGCAGCAACAACAACAACAGCAACAACAGCAGCAACAACAACAGCAACAACAACAACAACAGCAACAGCAACAACAGCAACAACAAAATTCCATGATGGAACAAATGGTTGCCAACCAGATGCAAGGGAACAAGCAGGCATTTGGAGGCAAGCTTCCCGCTGGGGTCATGCCTGGCCAGATGATGAGAGGCCCTTCTCCAAATGTGTCAGGTAACATGGCTCAGTTTCAGGGCCAGGTTGGGCCACAGCAAATGACTCCACAACAACAGCAACAAATGGCTCAACTCCAACAACAGCACCAGTTGCAGCAGCAACAGTTGCAGCAGCAGCAGCAGCAACAGCAGCAACAGCAACAACAACAACAACAACAACAACAACAACACCAGCAAATGAACCAGCAACAGCCACAGGCACTACCTATGGCTGGCAATCCTAATCAAGCTATGGGCATGCATGGACAGCAGATGAGGCTCACCGCTGGTCATCCTCTTATCCAACAACAGTTGCAACAGCAACAGCAGTTACAGCAACAGCAGAAACAACAGCAACAGGCCATGTTACAGCAACAACAACAGCAACAACAACAACAACAGCAGCAACAGGCAGCTCAACAGCACCCACATCCTTTGGGAGATCCTAATAGTGGGACAGGGGACTTAGGGGTCCAACAGATGGTCCCTGATATGCAGGCACAGCAACAGCAGGGCATGATGGGGGGCCCTCAGCATATGCAGATTGGAAATGGCCACTTTGCAGGTCATGGCATGAACTTTAATTCACAGTTCCCAGGTCAGATGCCAATAAGTGGACCCTGTGGACAGCCTGGAGGCTTTCCTGTCAGTAAGGATGTTACGCTGACTAGTCCACTACTAGTCAACCTACTGCAGAGTGATATCTCAGCCAGCCAGTTTGGGCCAGGAGGAAAACAGGGAGCAGGGGGAGGCAGTCAGGTCAAACCCAAAAAAAAGAAACCTCCACGGAAAAAGAAGCCCAAAGATGGAGAGGGACAACAACAAGTAGAGGGACTTGGGTAATCATTTGTATATATTTTACAGTGTTAATTTTTCCTTGAAATAACTGAGACAAATATTATCACAGTAAGTTGTATACCTTTGTTTGTGTATGCTCTTTTATAGTAGTATTGATGCAGCTGCTGCCATAGAGGATTCTGAACTGCCGAATCTAGGTGCTGATCAGAGTTTGGGCTTAGATAACCCTGGCCCAAAACTCTCTGAATTTGCGAACAGGCCTGCGGGTAAGTTACATGGAATTTATCATCTATGGCACCTGTTGTATATATGCATTCTTTTGCTGTTTTTAGATAAAGAACCTTTAGTGTTCAGAATTAAAAAAAAAATGTTCTTCTTCTTGTTTTGTGTATATATATTATCACTTTCCCTAGCATTTCCTGGTCAAACTGGAGACCAGAGAGTATTGCAGCAGGTGCCCATGCAATTCATGCAGCAGCAACAACAGCAACAACAACAACAACAACAACAACAACAACAACAACAGCAGCAGCAGCAGCAGCAGCAGCAGCAGCAGCAGCAACAACAGCAACAACAACAACAACAACAGCAACAACAGCAACAACAACAACAGCAACAACAAATGCAGCACATGCAACAGCAGCAGATACAGCAACAGCAACTACAGCAACAACAAATGCAACAACAAATGCAGCAGCAGCAAATTCAACAACAGCAGCAAATTCAGCAACAGCAGCAAATTCAACAACAACAACAACAACAACAGCAGATGCAGCAGCAGCAACAGATGCAACAGATGCAGATGCAGGGTCTTCAGAATGCCCAAGGGCAGCAGGGGATGACAGGGCCGCAGACTTTAGGTCAAGGCCAACCTCAAATGCACCATCATCAGCTGCAGCAGCAACAGCAACAGCAGCAATCTCAACAACCACACCTTCAACAGCAGGTAATGCTGTTTTTATGTACCTTATTGTTAATGTCTGGAATCAGCAACCAGTTAACAGCTTATTAATTGATACTTGTTGTACCCTACTATGCATTTTAGCAGCAACAGCAGATGATGATGATGCTGAAGATGCAGCAAGAGCAGGCAAAGAATCGCATGTCCATTCCTCCAGGAGGGCAACTCCCTCCCCGAGGCATGGGCAATCCACCTGAGGTGCAGAGGCTTCCTGTCTCACAGCAAGGCAACATGCCTGTAATGATCAGCCTTCAAGGGGTACCACCATCACCTGACAAAGCCAGAGGGATGCCCTTGATGGTAAACCCACAGGTGAGTGCCAAGTGCTATGGAATATGTGAATCTGATCCTCACACAACCAATAATTTGAATTTTACTTTTAGATTTGCTGTTGTTAATCTAAACTAAGCTGTTTGAGTTTTTTCTTCTGTGTAGCTTGCAGGTGCTGCACGAAGAATGTCCCATCCTGAAGTAGGGCAAGGTCCCCAAGTCACTGGATCTGAAGAGTCTTCTGCAGGGGCCCACCCAAAGCAGGACAGACCAGGTGGCTCAGAAATTGTGGTACAGTCTGGAAATGGGACCCAACAAATGATGGGCAATCAGGGCTCCAACACTCACATGATGAAACAAGGCCCTGGTCCATCACCAATGCCTCAGCACACCGGAGCCAGTCCCCAGCAACAATTACCAACTCAGCCTCAACAAGGGGGCCCTATACCTGCTCTTCATTTCCCCAATGTCCCCACAACCTCTCAGAGTTCCAGGCCCAAAACCCCCAATCGAGCAAGTCCAAGGCCGTACCACCACCCGCTCACCCCAACTAATCGTCCACCTAGTACCGAGCCATCTGAAATCAATCTTTCACCTGAGAGGCTAAATGCCTCTATTGCAGGGCTTTTTCCTCCCAAAATCAACATTCCTCTGCCCCCCAGGCAGCCAAATCTAAGCAGGGGATTTGACCAGCAGGGTCTTAACCCAACAACTCTGAAAGCCATCGGGCAGGCCCCTCCTAACTTAACTCTACCAGGCAGCAATAACAATGGAAGTGCAAGTGGAAATAACACTAACAACAATCAACAGCCTTTCTCAACAGGCACTGGAGCAGGAGGTCCAGGCACTAAACAGGACAAGCAGCCTGGAGGGCAGAGTAAGAGGGCAAGTCCTAGTAATAGTCGGAGGTCAAGTCCAGCCTCCAGCCGCAAGTCAGCCACTCCAAGTCCAGGGAGACAAAAGGGGACAAAGATGGCTGTCACTTGCCCTCCCCCTCAACAGCAGTTGGTCAATCCTCAGGGACAAACCATGATGCTAAGTCCTACCTCAGTACCCCCAAGTCCAGTATCTATGCCTTTACAAGTTAGTGGAAGTGTAGAGGTACAGCAAACACAGAGCCCTTTCCATGGGATACAAGGTAACCCACTTGAGGGAGTTAGGGAAAGTCAGGGAATGGTGACAGCAGAGCAACGACAGATGCTTCAGTCTCAACCCCTTCCACAGCCTTTGAGGGAATTATCAGCTCCCAGAATGGCAGGTCCTCGTTTTCCTGCACCACAGCAGCCTAAACCCGATGTGGAATTGCCTGCTGCCACAGTTGATAGGCACACAGCCCACGCAGCATCTTTGCAGGACTCTGAGGTCTCACCAACTCTCAGGACAGCTCCAACCTCCCTTAACCAGTTACTGGATAACACAGGCATCCCAAACATGCCTCTTCGGCCCATACAGGGTAGTGCTGTCAGGGATGTTCTGGGTAAGGAAAGCCCCAAGTCTGCTTTGGATCAAGAGAGACCACTCCATAGTAATTCCCAGAATACAGCTTCTGCCACTTCTACTGCCACTATAAATGAATCAGAATCTAAACCCAAACCTATTGTCCCAGTCCCTACTAGCAGTCCTAATTTGCAGCCTGCATCAATTCTTAACCCACTTTCTAGCACTAATGTGAACTCCAGTACTGCCCCCAGTCTTAACCAGAACCCCACCTCTAGTCTTGGTGTCAGTTCCAGTCCAAATGTAAACCCAAATCCTACCATCTGCCCCACCCTCACTACTAACACTAATGCCACCACAAGTGTAAGCCCCAACTCTGTCACTTCTGGTCAGAGCAGTCCTGCCTTGACTGTTAGTACCAGTTCTAATTCCAGCTCTGCTCTAAATCCAGCCAGTTCGGCTCCAAAACCAAGCCCTGGTTCTAAGTCTGTGACAAGTGTTCACTCAGTCATACAGATTCCTGCCTCATCTAGCACCATGTCTCCCAACCAGATCACCGTGTTTGTCACCTCTAATCCTATTACTTCTGCCCCCACTCCACAGGCACCCACATCTATGGTCTCCACCATGGTAGCTGTCCCTAATAAGAACATTAGGCCTCAGGACATCAGGCAGCAGGCCCCTGTTCCCCGACCTCCTCAGTTTATCACCACTACTCCTGTATTTATCAACCCAATTTTCCAGGTCCCAGGTTCATCTGTGACTCCCAATACCACAGTGGTATCACAGTCAGTCACTGTGATGGGGCCTATACAGGTATCTACTACAAACATCCAACTTTCTCCTGCTCCAAGTTCCACCCAGTCCTCAGGGTCTAACATGGCCAGTACTCAACCTGTCAGAAGTTCCGTTGGACAGGTCCAGATTGCCACTAGTATGTCGTCGTCAGCAGCAGTTGGTACTCTCCCAGCTCCTCAGCAAATAAACCCAGGGACTCACAAAACAGAAAATCTGAGTGAGGCAGGTTCTGCTCAGAAAACTAGTCCTCCAGTCCAGCAGCCATCCCCCCATCCAAGCCCATCAGCATCGTCTCCCTTTCAGCTGCCTTTGGCTTCTCCACCTCCCTGCTCTAGTCCTGGGGCTGTTAACACCATCCGAAAGAGCCCAATGTCTCCAGCTCCCACTACCCAGGTGAAAAGTAAACCTGCACAAGCTGCTCCAGCTGTTGCTGGTACAGCTGACTCTCAACAAAGTGCTGTAGAAAAGCCTGCCCCTGTTGGGACTGTGCCACCACAGGTTTTTCCTCCTCCTGCTAGTTCTGCAATTCAGATTGAAGCACTAGCTGCTCATACTACTACTGCTGCTGCTGCTACAAACAGCATTACTCTGCCTGCAGTCTCCTCTTCGGTTCCAGTCCTTGGACAAGTTGCTATTCCTTCTCAAATTGTCACCCAGTCTCCAGTGCTTGCACCAGCTCTAAACTCAAGCCCAGCCCAGGCTGCACCTTCTCAAGCTCCTAATGTAACTGTAGTTGCTACTACTACGGGTGTTTCTAGCGCTACCTTGCTCTCTACGGTTGCCCCAGTACAAAGTCCTGTGCCGTCAATTGTTCCAATTGTTGCTGGGCTGGGAGCTGTTCAGGAGGTTCCCCCAACCACATCCTCATCAGGTGCCAAGCTTAGTGGAGTTCCACCAACTCAGTCTGAATCCCAAAATGTGGAACCTCCATGTGTGGAACCCCAAGTCCCACCAGCTCCATCATCATCTGATACCCCAGGTAATCACTGGTTGCGAATTTATGTCTCCATTTTTTTCAATAAACTCTGACTAAGGTTTTTGCTCTTGACAGGCTTATGACTACATGCCTCTTCATGTACAATATGTTATTGCTGTGTTAGAGGGTACAAATCATACATGCCATGTTAACATGTTTAATGCAACCTCAAATGCCGCATAATCTTATTATTTATTTATCTTGGGCTTTAACATTGACAACAGAATTGGTATACCTGTTTTTTGTTTAAAAAGAAATCCAATTGCTGTGTTCAAAACTGTCGCCAAGTGATTGTAATAATGGAGGAGACACAGTTGTGCAGTCCTTATGCCTAGCTCTCTATCTAACCTGGTTTTATTTGAGCCAAAAGTGGTACATATTTCTGACTGAAAACTTTTAACTTTAGTTTAAAATATTAAAATGTCAGTTGACATATTCAATCCATTTTCCCAGCATCTATTCAACAAGAAGCCCCACAGTTGCAGGAATCTGCTGCAAATGAGAAGACTGGTAAGCATAGTCATCTTTTTTTTTTTTTTTTTAGCATAAATGTTTGTATTTTAAGCAGAAAATAACAACTCCATATGATCTTATATGAATCACTTAGAACTTGGCGGCATAGAAGTAACTCTTGTTTTTCTCCCATGCAGGTGAAGAGGTCTCGACAGGTTCTGAGCAGGGGTAAGATTTCTCATAACTTTTTGGTCCTTTTAAGTTCTAAATTGCTGATAAGTGTGTGATGCTTCATGTGCTGGGGTGTTTTAAGATGTCCCCTACCATTAATCTCTGAAAAGCTGGCCTAGTCTTGAGATCTGTGCTCTTGAAGGAGAAATGCTTAGACATTTCTAACTCTACTGAAACTCAGGGAGTTCATTTGGTTTGCCAAGGGGGTACATGGTGAAAACAATGAGCCACGTGGCCTCAGCATTTGGTATGTATGATTAGCATGCAACAATATTAATATACTAATGCATGTCAAAATTTTAAACCAAGCAAAACCTATCACAAAGCAAAGTATACCACTCCTCTGACATTTATGGCCATATCTCTTTTCCTGGGGATTGTCATAATATGGTGGGGAAGCCATGTTTGTTCAGCACAGTTTATAGTTTACCGCTGTTTTTCCACTTCTATCACAGATGGGCAAAGAAAAGAAAGACGCCCATCAACTTAGTTCCAAGGTATGTATTTTAACATGTTTGTGCTGCAAAGACACAAGCAGTGGTCATGTCAACGTAGTGGATGCTGTCGGGATGAAGATGGACAGTATCTGTGGTAGACGAGGAAAAACAGCAGAGTTCTGAGTGGTATTATATCTTTCTCTGAGTAGAGCAGCGTTAACTTACACCTTTGCATCATCAGTAACATCCTTGTGTTGTCCCCTTTTCCTTGTCATTTGTTGTTTTTCTATCTGGCGCTCCCAGACCTGCTGTAGAGAAGCCCAAGGGACCGAGCAGACGCAGCTCCCGGGCAGAGAAGGAGGTGGAGGAGGAGCCAGTGGCGGACAGCGGCATTAGGAAGAGATCAGCCAGGCCTGGAAGCAGTGCTGCTGTAAAAGGTAACTTTAAGCACCCAAGCAGCTTGTTTTATTAAAAAGAATCCCTAATTACACCTTAGTGGTACACTTCCTAATACACTTGTTTTTTTTTTTTGAACAGAAACTGGAGCGAGCCCAACCCAGGCCAA
The DNA here is from genome assembly GCA_034780835.1 of Ctenochaetus striatus. NCBI lineage: Eukaryota > Metazoa > Chordata > Actinopteri > Acanthuriformes > Acanthuridae > Ctenochaetus > Ctenochaetus striatus. Next base: position 12,301,690 of record JAUZTA010000003.1, read on the forward strand.
ACGAAGGAAGTCTAAATAGCCTGTGAATTGTACTGTAAATGTTTTCTGTTTCCTGCTGTGAATCAGTTGATATGTTGGTTTCTTTGTCCCTGATCATGAATTTTTACTGGAGGAAAAAAAACATGTACAGATTGTTTTAAGAAGAATTATGCTGTTGTTTTTTTTGTCTATGCTATTATGTCAGACTGTAGTTAGAATGTGTGCATACAGTATGTATTTGTGTGAATGTGCTTTTTATATTACATGCTGGATTAATCATGTGAAGACTGATAATGAAGCTTGTCATGATTGTATAATTATGTTGTAAAACTGAATTAAATTTTGTACTGCTTTTGTTCTGTGAAGCTGCGTAAAAATCTTTTATGTGTTACCCTAAGGTTGTTGATAATTTTAAGTTCAGTCTCAGTAAAGTGTATCACCAAATCCACAATTAGGAGTAACAGTCAGGGCTCAAATGAGGTGAACTCAATTGAAGATAAAGAATGCTCCAGCAGATGTGGGTGGTGATGACTAGATGAGAGGCATACATCCCGCAAAAGTATAAAAAAATATATATATATATAAAGAAGTGTTGTAAGAGAATGTTTAAAAAGATTGGCCATCCACTTTGCTGTAAATGGCCTGACATTTTGATAGTGGTTCAGGTATGGCCACATCTCGGTGTTGAGGTTTGGTATGCGCATGCGCAGTCGGGAAACATTGGGACTCCATTCCAGTCTGTCAGTGAGGGTTCCCTGAGCATCGCGTCCTGAACAGCTGTCTGCTGTGGTAACTTCACCTGCTCTACAGAACAGAAACAACTTGACTATGAGTGGAAATTATGATCATGGAGACTCTCAGGTACCTCTCACTCAATTATTCACGTGTTTGCTCAGTTTGAATAAATTCCTCGGTGATAACTGACATAACTGGCGAGTATGCACGGTTATTGTTATGATATAAAATAACGGTTGGGAAACGTCAGCCAGCGTGATAAGTTACGCTCCTCTCTTTTATCGTTTAACGAGAAACTTTAAAATTATGTCTAATGTTTGCATTTATTTGCAGCATAACATGTATTTCTTGTATATATATATGTATGCCAATTGAAACTTGAATAACCGAGCTACCGGCATTTTCAAAATTGAAATATTAAAAACGTCTTTTTTCATAATTTCCAGGTCAATTCCGGATCTAAAGGAAGCGGTAGGTCATCCGATGAGGATTTTTATCCATATTGTACATAATTTCCAATCGGAATCGTGATCTGTCTACTGTTAGTTTTTAAAGGACAGAAATGGCGTCCCAGAGACTAAGTCCCTTCTCCTCCACTCTCTTGCGGCTATTGTTCAAAAAGAGGGTCTGAATTGCACACTTGCGACCTTCGGTTTTTTAATCTGCCGGGATATTCCGAGAGGAGCTGGCATCGTGTTCATTTTGCATGCTCTAAATGGACAAAATGTGCGTGCAATCGCGGCGAATTCTGGAGCCGAAAGTAGCAGAAATGGAGCTGAGGACTTAGTCTCTGCGCCATTTTCTTTTTCAGCATGTAGCAGCCAGGGCGCCGATCAGAGAGCCAACTGTCTGCCGTGATATGGAGGCGAGAGCTGGGAGCTTATCGCCTCTCCCTGCCCGTATCTCACCGCCAGCTGCACTCTGCCTCCATCTCTGTGCTAGTAACTTAGAGGCGTTTTATCTGCACTGCCATCGGGGGAATGCACACACATTTAAAACTTAAAGTTACAGGAAAAAAAAAAACAAAAAGTTGTACTACATTATTAAAAGCACATGCCCTGAGCAGTCTTTTTTTTTTTTTGCACAAATTATAGTCTCCACATTAGAGCATCCGTCACTTTTTGCAAAGTTGTAAGCACTTTTTTTTTTTCGTGCAGACTTAATTTGCTGCATGATGCGATGGAAAGCAAGGCAGTGTGTGTGGGAAGTGATTTAGTTTATAACTGGGATGTGTGTTGTTGTTTCATAGAGAGCATAATACCCGTTATTAAACTGCCATGACAACAGGGCGCCACGAGGTGATGATCAAGCCAAGCCAGGTCTGGAGGGCTTTCCCTCAGCAGGAAACATTTTAATATTGACGACTCATGTAAAATCATTATTGCGGCTTAATCATTTGTCTGGCTTCACTGAGAGAATGAAAACAATCATTCCTCTCAAACCTATTTCAAAGGCCACATTAACAAAAAAAAAATAGCTGAGCTGAAGGATGCTTTTAAAGGCAACTTTTGAATTAAAATGAGAAGGAATGAATGTTGTGAGCAAATAGATGAACTCTTGCTCTTGTGGCAAAAAACTAAAATATGAAAAGATTACTATCAACTCTCCTGAGTACCTTATCTTTTGTGAGAGAAACACCATCTCCAACACCACTGCTGGGGTGTGTCCTTTAAGATGAAGATGGGGGTTGAACCTCAGGGGGATTGTGGGTCATCTACAGCATATTTGTGTTATATGGGATGTAGGGCACTGACTATGACTTTCAATGAAGAGGTAAAATATTGAAGAAATATGGAGGATGCCTTATTTTTCCCTCCATCTCCTTGAGTTTAT
>JAUZTA010000003.1:12336686-12348352 GCA_034780835.1 Ctenochaetus striatus
GACCACATCCTCCTCTCCCCTCAGCACATCTTTTTCCACCTTCTCTCCTCTCAGGTGGAAGGGCGACTGTGGAGGGAAGAAGCAGCTCTGGTTTCCTGCTAACTACGTGGAGGAGATCAGCCCATCAGCCGCAGAGCCAGACAGAACTGTGAGGATCACACCCACAAACTGAGAGGGCCACAACTACACATTTGTGTATTAAAAGTGAAAATGAGGGGCACCTCCAGCCTCCACAGAAAGTTTGGGTCAACTGTGGAAGAGTTTCTTACATAATTTGGATTATGGCTTCAAAATTTACTAATCCTCTTTTCTTTGTCAAGCAGGAGATGACAGAAAATAGTCCTCTCGGAGATCTGCTGAGGGGAAGTGTAGACGTGTCTTCATGTCAGATTGGTAAGAGGCCCCTCCACTTCCTATTCATCTTTGTGCTACAGGGCTGCAGAGATGGTAGTCAATACTGCAACAGGGCAACCTTCTGTTTTGGTTTTCATATGCATGCATATTATCTCTGCCATCTTTGTTTTTAACCGCAAAAAGACAGTCAGGATGTCTTCACTGCCATGTTTGTTCATTATCAAGTACTTCTGTTATTAATTCTTAAATTCTGTTTGATTTTATTATTACTGTTGCTTATCTCACTGGTCTCTATCTGGTGTTTCATTGACACCCTCTAGTTCAGTCAATATACACCCATTAGTGTTGGCACATGCTGTCATGCATTGTTGTGGCCTTTGCTAAGCACAGTTAATACCTGAGCCTCTATCTCCGTTTTTGAATGGCTCTTTGGCTCCATCTAGTGGTACAGTGAGAAAGCTCTGAATATATTTTACTGGACACCTTGTTCCAAAACTTCCTTCACGTGAAGCCATTGTTTTCCCAAGGAGAGAGTGATGACCTTTGTGTTGCACATCACTTTGCTTTTACATCTCACTACTGCAGTTTGAGTTCAGATTATTTGAACTTCCCGACTGAGTGCCTCTGACCTTTTCGTAAGCAAGTCCATTCAAAATAAAGCCGACTAGGAAGGTTAAGCATGGAGAGAGCATCTATTTGCTTCTGAATGGATTCCAATTAAACTCTTTGGCCAAGTTTAGCAGTTAGTGCAGCACAAACCAGTCATCATCTAGAGGCAATAGCACTGTCTCTCCTTATCTACCACTTTTCCTGTTTGTTTGATTTTCTCTTTCTTTTGTGTTTTAACTATTAACTAAAATTTCATTTATGCAAAATAAATGTTACATTTTTTCACAATTTGACTTTTGTTGGCTTGAGGAAAACTGTTTATATGGGAAAAGAGACCTGTGTCTGGCCTCTTCATTCCTTTTTTTTTTTGCCCGTTTTCTAACCCCTCTCTTTATTTTATTTTCAGTTCAGCGTCCGGAAGGGAAGGGCAGCAGGCCTTATGTCTTCTCCCTGGTGCCAAATGGCTCCATGCGGGCGGGCCCAGTGCTGGATGTCGCTGCCAACAGCCAGGAAGAACTCAAAGAATGGATCTTCAAGATCCGTGAGGTCACCATGACCTCAGAGGCTAAGGTAAATAACAAACATCACACACTGCTGACAGAAAATTCAGGCCAGGACTCATACCATGCTCTTGCCACTTTGTAGGTTCAAAGGGCCAGTCATGACTTGTGTTTGCCCTGTAACACCCACAACCTGTGCTTAGGAAACACTGATTTAGCAGTGAGCACTTTCACACTTCAAAGCAGTTGTTGTTGAAGAGAGGAGAAAAGCTTCAGACTGGTGTCAATTAGTTTTGTAAAAATACAGACTAAGAACTAAGGTGTGTCACAGTAAGTGCACCTGTACTCAAACTTTGTGTCTCTGTTCCCAGCTGGAGGAGGGAAAGATGATGGAGAGGAGGAAGAAAATTGCACTGGAATTATCTGACCTGGTCATCTACTGTAGGCCTGTGCCATTTGATGAAGACAGTAAGGATTACGCACCCTTATTGGACTCTAAACATGCAGTTAAATGCACACGGCAGCAGAGACATTACTGATTGCATACCTGTGACATTACACAAACAGGCACATGTCCAATATCAGCACAGGTATGTCAGGCATGTCTTCTCTCTGTGCTTTCTGTAGAGATTGGCACAGAGCGGGCCTGTTTCCGAGACATGTCATCCTTCCCTGAGACCAAGGCAGAGAAGTACGTCAACAAGATCAAGGGGAAGAAGTTCCTGCAGTACAACCGGCTGCAGCTGTCCAGGATCTACCCCAGAGGGCAGAGACTAGACTCCTCGAACTATGACCCTCTGCCCATGTGGCTCTGTGGGTCCCAGCTGGTGGCACTCAACTTCCAGACAGCAGGTATCTACCGTCTTGTCACAGCAGATAAAAGAGCATAGAAGACATTCCTACCCTCTTTATTTTTACCTTTCCCCTTTCCTCTTACTTGCAGACAAGCCCATGCAGATGAACCAGGCTCTTTTCATGTTGAACGGAAGAAGCGGCTACGTCCTTCAGCCGCCCATCATGAGGGACGACAGCTTTGATCCCTTTGACAAACAAACGCTGCGAGGCCTCGAACAAGTCACTCTAGAGATAGAGGTAAAGTGAAGATTTGGCTGTGTGTTTGCAAGGCCATGAGGCAGAAATATTACGATGGTTGTTGCAGTTATAAACTCTGATTTATCAACACGTTTAGCTACTGTGACAAATCATTCATATGTGTACTTAAAAAGCCATAGCTCCTGGGAAGCACAATTTGTTTCAGACTCTTATTGTGATTTCCCAAATTCTGAACACACAGACATGAAGTCCATGTTTTTTTAGGTGGGATGATACTTAAATTCCCCAATGATATCATTACTATTATCTCTGATGTCTAGAAATCATAGAAATCATAACAGAAGATTCTCCTTGTCATTCTATAACATGCCTGAGAATCTGTAAGTGTTTAGGCTCTCTATGGTACGAAACTATTGATTCACCATTGTCTGTACATCCGTTAAAACAAGAACTGCTAGTAGTGATGTTAGCACTAATAGTGACAATTTGTCAGATGAAAAAATAAAGGCTAGAAAAAAAAATTGGACTCAAGTTGTGGCTGACAGAGCCCACTTACAAAATTATACCTCCTAATGTCTCTAAAGCCAAATTATGGAAACTGTATTTCCTTAACTGAAAGCATTGATATTCCCATAATGATGGTAAAACATGGGAGAGTAATATGAGTTACAGGGAGTGGAGTTTTGTGAGTAGAGGTTCATGTGGGGATGATGTGTGTCAAAGTCAGAATTTGATAACCTCTGCAAAAGCCTAGGCTTATTTTTGTGTGTCAAAATAAGTGAAGTGAGAAAACATAAAGAAACCTGTGTTCCTCTTTCCCTCTTTAAAAGGTTTTGGGCGCCCGGCACCTGCCCAAGCATGGACGTGGCATAGTTTGCCCTCTCATCGAAATCGAGGTGTGCGGGGCAGAATATGACAGCGCCAAGCAAAAAACTGATTCAGAAGGTGAGTGCGACTCTAATTTTAACAATGGGTGCGACCCCAAGTAAAGCGATCCTCTGCCAGAACCAAAGGAATGAGTGGTTACTGTTTACTGGATACATTACCCTAATGTAATTTCCTGTCTGGTCCTAGAAAAACAGGAAGTTACAAACAACTAAGCCATGCGTGGGAATTCAAAAAGAAAAACATTGGACATAGTTTTAGAGCAGTTTTTATCCTCTGATGTAGGCAAGAGAAGACTGTTTTGTTGCTTAGAATCACAGTTGATTTGGTTTTCTATTTTTAGGCTGATGCCATGATATTTGCACTTTTTATTCTTTTAAAATCATGATGTTGTTATACTTGATAAGTAATATTTGTTCCTCCCACATTGCTTAATCTAGCTCTCTATCTTCATTTACCTCTACATTTATCTTTATCAGAATTAGTTTGGAAGTTTGTTGTAGTATTGGAGACATTAGAGGCAGCATTTCTTCAGCCATCTGGTTTTTTTATTGTGCTACTCCCACATCCAGTGGAATATCGATCTTTCAACAAAGCAGTAAAGGGAAGTAGTTGTAGCCTGTTTAGCAGAAGTTGAGTCTTTCTCATAGTTATTCATTATATAATTTTCTTACCATCACTTTGACAGTGGAATGTTTTCAGAAGTGACTCAACAGATTGCTTGTGGAGTTTGTTGTTATAGACAACTCACTATGACCTTTTTACAGTCATATGCTGAGACTGCAAAATTGTGCCTGTTCTTTTGCTGTTTATACTTTTATTCATGGTTTTACACCATTACTCTGTTTCTTCCAGCATAAGAAGCAGTAAGCCAAGAGAAAATACTATCCTTTAAGTGTTATGATTCAGGATTAATGTCATGTATAGTAAAATACTTAGCTAAGATTAAAATTTATATAAAATTTATTACATTTGAACTCATCTCTCTTGTCCATCTTTTTGTTCTGTTTTTTTTTCCTCCTTAGCTGATAACGGTCTGAACCCCACCTGGCCTCGAAAGCCATTCCAGTTCACAGTTTGCAACTCTGCCTTCGCCTTCCTGCGCTTTGTGGTTTATGAGATTGATATGTTCAATGACCAAAACTTCCTGGCTCAGGCCACATTCCCCATTCACAGCCTCAAGACAGGTACACAAAAACATAATCATGCAATCTGTGCAATAATTACCTGTTAAATCAGTGCTGCAAAAAAAAAGCTTTCTGTCTCTGCCTCTTCGTGTGACACCAGGTTATCGGTCGGTACCTCTGAAGAACAGCTATAATGAGGATCTGGAGTTAGCGTCTCTGTTAGTCCACATGGACATCACCAGAGGCAGGGTGAGCTACTGTACTTACTCAGCTTCTCTTAAACCCGCTCCATTATGTCTATTCGCCAACAAAACATGACATGCACCAAAAAAAGTGTCAGAGAAAAGAAGCCCAAGATTTTTGTAGTCATCGAATATCAAATGCATAAATCAGATATAATGTGTTAATTAGAGGTGATGGTTGGTGGATTTAATTACCTTAGGACAGAGCCAAACTAGATTTTTTCCCTTGTTTCCAGTCTCAATTCTAAGCTAGACCAACCAGCTGCTCGTTGTAGCTCTATAGGTACCAGAGAGACATGAGAGTGGTGTTGATCTTGTCTAACTTGACACAAAAAAGTGAATAAGTATGTTTTTTTTTTTTTAAAAGTCAAATTCTACCTTTTAAATTAGTCTGTTAATTCAGGGGACACAGTCATGAACTTATGTTAAGCTATAAAGCCATGAAAATTTGGAAAATCAAAGGCCTCTGGAGTTGTTGCCTAATATATGAATCATTTCTCTTTTCCTTGTTCTCCCTCGTTTTCTCAGGCTGAAAACGGAGAGGCTTTGAGCCCGTTCTTTTCAGTTGGGACGCCAGTGTCAGCGACTGCCCAAGCAGGGCGCGAGCGTTTGGGTGACTTGAGCTCAGTGTCTTCGACTTCCTCCAACATGTCTCCCCTTCCCCAGTCGCCGGCCCAGGCCATGGCCTACAGGGGGAGGGAGGGCTCCTTTGAGTCCCGCTACCAGTCGCCTCTGGATGACCTCAGAGTGTCCCAGGAAGCGCTGCTGGACCACATGGACCCACAGAACAGAAGGTAAAGGTGTGATGTGCTGGTTTGTGTGTTTTTTTCGTGCCTGTGCAGTGAGTTTTGCAGCCACAGAAGATTCCAGACATCCTTCTGTCTTTGTCTTTACCTCAGGATGCTGCGGAGGACCAGAGTGGGCGGAGAGAACCGTGTCTAAGTCCAAGCCAATCAGGACGCATTTCTGTTGCCCCCCCTCCCCAACCCCCTGCTCCTCCTTCTCACCCAGTCGCCTCTCCCCGTACTGATGATGTCACTGACTGCTGTGAACACTGTTTCCATGGAAACGCCACCACCGCTTTGGCCTACATTTCAGGCAGCTCTCCCTCCCTCCATTCTCCAACCGCCACCCTCTTCCCTCCCTCTCTCTTCCCTCCCTGCCGCCCACCCTCCTCAACTCTCGCCTGACGAGAAGGAGGGTCTCGGACTGAAGAGGATGTGAGGATGGGGGGCTGGGAGGGGGGGCACTGAGAGGAAGCTGACTGCTGTGGACAGGAAGAAGAAACGGACATTCACGGGAGAACAAAAACAAGGCTGAAAAAGTTCCAGCTCTGGACTGGTGGTTTGTGAGGCGTGTTGTCCTCTCTTGTGTTTTCGGTGTGCACAGCAGCTGCTCAGTCTGGAGGCTCAGGCGAGGGAAAGAGAGAGTTATAAAAGGTAGCAGTTTGAAACTGTTTCCTAGTCAAGTCTCTTTGCTCTTCTCTATTTGACGTATATGAATATATGTATTTATTCCTGCTGTGCTGTTGGCCAGAGAACAGCAGCAGCTGACCTGCTCTCAAAGAGCTCCTGTCTCCATATTTTTAATTATTATAATTATTTAAACCTTTAAACATTCATAATGTGACTTTTCTTTTTTTTTTTTTAAATGTATATGTGTAAAACACGAGGGCTCTCTCTATGGCTATTTTAACGTCTCTCTTCTCTTCTGCTTTGTGGAGGAAAATATGTGCCTCCAGCCTAACTCACACCCTAAGTCCGGAGGAATATTTTTTCTTTTTCTTTTTCTTTCTTTCTTTTTTTTTTTTAAGGCATCAGGAAGAAGTCATAGCCTGTTTGTGTTCGAAGCAGTGAGAGAGCAGGCTGCATCATTATGTTATGACTGCATTCGCAAACACACACAGAGGCTTTTTTTTAAAAAATTCGTTACTTGCATTCTTAAAAACTGCACATCATTCCATTTTCCTACGTTGCAGATGCTTTTACAAGCCAGTCTGACACATTTGAAGTTGTGTTTTTTTCTCGATAGTCTTACCCTCAGAGACCATGTTTGCTGGGGATCTAACACCACACTGTGTTTTAAGCAGGACCAGGGATACATGTCAACCCAGGAGAGGTTGCAGTCTGAGTGTGAATGATAATTGTGATCACAGTTATTGACTTTTGCTTGTATTAACCTACTAGTATGTTTATGGGCCAATCTAATGGCAGCACAGTTGTCTGTCGAGTCACAGTTCGTTTGGTTGCAAAGTAAGAGCTTAATTACGATACTGATTCACCCTTTTCTTTTTGGTTTGAGAAACAACTATTTACACACATTTATATGCATTTTCATTTGCAGGCCACATTGTGAATGTTTCAAATTCGTCAGTATAGCATTCTATAATTATGGAAACTGAGATTGTAATTCAGTAACATGATTTACTTAGCAACCCTGTGTTTCCAACGGTAGAACATGTTATACTGCAAATCCCACTTTATTGGTTGTTTGCACAACAGGAATTCCCCGTGTTTGACGAGACATGCAGTATTGTTGACCAGCAGTGACCAAGCGATGAGGTGTGCATCATCAGTGTAAGTCAGAAGGAAACATTTCACTGCACCACAAAGACATTAGGAACCTTTTGTGTTTGTGCTGCTGTGCTATTCTGGGAAGTTTTGTCATAGCGTCAACCTGCTTACCAGAAACCAGAGGGGATTTTAAGTTTCACTGCCATCACATACAGTTTAGTTGCCACTGCCCATGAATTTATATATGATGAAATGTGCAAAATTGCAAACTTTTTAAAGAGCTAGCTGACGGCTCAAAGTGAATGTCAAATGCTTTGCATGCCACATCTCACCATTCCCACATTTAGACTGTCATTCTGGCCTCAATTTATTAATGTTTGTCTAACGTTACTAGTCTTCTCTTGAGGTGAATGTTGCTCTCACATGTGCACAAAGTTCTCACTTGTTGCATTTGCGGTTTAAGAGCGTGTGTGGAAGGAGTGGGTTGAGTCTTCACTTCAGATTTTGCTGTTGCTGTTGTTTCTGCATCTGACGGATGACTGAGGTGCCTGGGGGCAGTGGAGGGGCTGAGGTCTTTGGTATTGGCCTGTAGTTAGCCCAGACAAGAGCTTGTATGTAACCAATGGTGTTATCTTTCCAGGTTTGTATCAGAAACAGTGTTTTCTTCTGCTTGTGCGTGATTACTATATGATATAAACTCAGTATTCTCGCTCAGTGTTTGACCACTGAGACACACCTAAAGCCATATGGTATGATTTAAGTTAAGGTGAAAGCAGGGACAAAGAGTGAGTACTTGAGGACTCAACTAAATGTTTTAGCATCTTATTGTGTTCACACCCCGATATTAATCCCAAAGTTTACCCTGATTAAGTTTATTTCACCTTCCTGTGCTCAATGAGTGGCGTCTCTGGAGAGCTCTCCCTCCAGTGCTGCACTGCTCTTATTGTTGACCCGATCTGCTCATGTCTATGTGCCTCTGTCTGTATACGCATCACATTAAAGCCACATCATTCAGCTTCCCTGCCGGGATTACAGTACCTGCACAGCCATGGTACACCCACACAGACGTTGTCACTTATTTTGACTGATGGGACCTCCCCTCAGCACTGTGTGATTATGTGTAGACCATGTTTGACGCAGTCTTCTTGTTCAGCTTGTTTACCCACCCATTATGGCGGAACAGCGTAAACTTCCACCAACCAGTAGAGAGGTCGAACCAAGCAGAATAAACACAAGCATCTATGTGGGTGTGCAGGGCCCCCTGAGTGTCATCTGTTTTTACCTTTTGTTTTTTATTTTTTCCTCCAATCTTGTCTGTTTTTGTTAGTGATGTTCTCATCTACATTCGCCTTTCTGTAATGTGCCTAAACTATGGAGAGGAAAAGTATTCATTTTAAGTTTGCCTTTCATATGAAACATATTCAAGCCTGAAAAGTAAATAAAATACTTACTACTTAAAGCTAATTTGTCTTTTTTCATTTAGCTAAAATGAGATTTGGTTTGATTTAATCTAGAGAACTGTTTTTTGAGTCTTATGTTCACTGTCATTGCAGCACAAAGGGTACAGAAATTTCAGTATCCAGATGTAAAAGGCGACCGAAGAGCAGGTTGACTTGCTAGTCATTTAGAGATAAATGAATCGGCAGCCGTTTTCAAGCAAAAATGTAAATTTCCCTCATTTTCCGCTTCTAAAGTGGGAGGATTTGCTATTTCCCTTTGATGTACTTGAATTTTGCCATGTCGGAATTTCAGACATTTTGTGCCATTACAGGAACAGTAGACAGATGTGAAGTGATATGCAACAAAGGCCTTAGACCTATCTGTTAATTCATAGGACTATATTATAAAACAAAAAAAAAGTTGATAGGACTAAAGTATCGGCACACTTCAGTCACTATACACCATTAAGAAAGCTGCCCAATGACACTCGAAGCCACAAATTTATTACATTCCGTTTATTCTGCAAATACCATCTGTAAAAATTATACATCAAGCCTAAGTATGGAACTCTGGTAAAAGTTCACAGTTCTTTTACAGTCAAATTTTTCATAAGAAAGTTCCATAAAAACGAATGTAGAATTCCAGTCAGAAGTTTGCACACACCTTTTCATATAAGTTAACAAAAAAAACTGTGTCCAGACTTGTGAGTGGCACTGTATGTACACGTCAGTGACGTAAAGAAGCACTTGATGCTACAACACAAACCAGATTCAATATAGTCTACTATATTGTGTTGCTTTTTTGTTTGAACACAACAGGGTGCTTGCCTTCTTTGGATGACGGGACAGAACGATGTTCAAATCTAACCAAACATTATGTACACATAGGAAATGACAAGTACAAAGAGATGTCCAAAAAATAAAACAAAAACAGAAGACACGACCAAATAAACATCAGTGCTGTGGTTCACATAAGGCGCTACTATCAGCCTAGCTAGCACGTTTAAAGTAAGCTGCAAGCATGAAGTCAAAAGTGTATGAGTGCAAGGTGATGAAAAAGGAATATGACGATGACACCATGGGAAAAAAAGGGTCTTACTACTTAGTTACTTTAAGGCTTAGGCAAGCACCCTGTAGCAAAGACCTGTGCAGTTTTTCGTACCCCGCAAAAAAAAACTATGAACAGTCTCTCAACGCTCCGCCCGGCCTCGTCTGAGGCTTGGTTTGGTCGATAACTGTCCAGACCCAGCCCCTACCCCTGATCGACATCTGCTGAGGTCTCAATTTTGACCACACTTCTCCTTTTTTTTTTTACCCCCTCCTCCAAGTCTACCCTCTTTTTTTCCCGAATTCTTTCTTCCCATCTCAGCAGGAAGGCAGAACAAACACGGCAGAAAAAAACAGTGTCAGCCCTGCCCCTCCCCTCCACCACATCCACATCCACCCCTGCACCTCTGTACTGAACTTTCTTCTGACGGGAAAATGGCCTACAGAAGAAGACTGGAGAAGGTCTGTGTAACGAAGGGATGGGCAATATGGGAGGAGGAAGACAAGGAGTGGGTGACCTGATATGAAGGGTGGGGGGCTTTGACGTCCACCTCATGTGGTTGGGGAGGTCATGCCTACCTCTAAGGGTGTGAGCCAGAGAGAGAGAGAGAGAGAGAGAGAGAGATGGGTGAAGATGGTTTTCGAGGTCCGTTTCCATCCAGTGATCCTGTTACAACCACATCTGCTGTGTTTTCCTCAGACCGCCAACACAAAGACCACCTGCGTTGTGAACTCCATCGTCACATGAAAGGCCTCTTCAATCGGTTCCTGTGGTAATTAAGAAAGAGAAATTCAAAATCCTGACATCTAACTCCTGAAGTATAAAGTTTCCTCATGATCAAACACAGTGCACTAGTATCAGATGTCTTTGTTTTTCCTGTCACAACACGCCGCGGTACTCGTAATTATGAACACTGTTTGTTTCCAAGTTTCACCTGAGAGAAAATAACACGCTGTGGTTACGTTTCATCTCTAAAACCACTTAAACATGTAACGTTTGTTCCATCACAATCAAAAATCTAATTAAAACTGATCAACCACATGTAAGCTGAAGTGGTCACCTATTCTTTATTTCACTTTTGTAACAGGTGTGCAATGATCATTCATTTAGTTGATTTGTTGTTGAAAGAAACTTAATCTGCAATTGTTCTGATTATGCAATTTTAGCCATCACAGTTTCCAGTTCCAGATACTTAAATGCAAAAAAATTGCTGCCTTTCTTTGTATGAATGTAATCTGAATGTTCTCTTCAGTTTAAAAAAAACATGCCTGTTGATCAACTTATGTGAAGTTTTTTTCTGTGGTTTTAGATTAAATTTTAAACATCTAATGGATGAGTCATTTATAGATGCATCAATAGTAAATGCAATTGTTGGCTGCAGCCCTTGTGTGGTAATGTAGTGTACTATCTCTGACTGTATCGCTGCATGCATCAAACTGCAAACTGCTGCAGACATGAAGTCTACCTTTAGTCGGATTCACAGTCTTTTCAGTGCTGGCCTTCTCCCCTTCTGTTGCAACACCACACACCGACTGCTCCATTTTCTCCTCTGTCCCTCCTCCTGGCTGCGGCTCCAGAGGGGAGGATCCTGTTGTTCGTTGCTCAGCTGCTGCACCTGGTGCAACTGGTTTTGGTCCCACCGCACGAGCAACAGCAGTTTTTTCCATCCGGGGCAAAGACGCCTTGGTGGAGAACCAGTGTCGCACCAAGTCCGTTGTTAAACCCGTAGCCTGAGCCAGTTCCTGCAGCTATGCATACAGAATAATTTGTGTTAGTGCACAGCTTCAGGTTAAAGGTCGGGCACTGAAAAAGCATTGTAAAATTTAAATGATAACATTTTTTAACACGGATTGCCCTCTAAAACAAGTCTATGTAGCTTTTGCTGAAGAGCAGCTA
>JAUZTA010000003.1:12357592-12377662 GCA_034780835.1 Ctenochaetus striatus
CCCCCCACCCCAGCAGCTCGTTTCTCTAAAGCACATGCGTGTGGGTACACACACTCACACACTCACACTCACACACACACACACACACACAGGGTTACTCAGACCTTCATGCGCACACATCTCCTCTGCCATCCAGTCTGGCTCTAGCAGGGCTTGTTTGTTCCACACACCCCTGTGAGTGGTATTTGGAGAGTTCCTGCCCTGCTCCTATTTCAGTGCCTCCCTCACGCGGTGTTGATGTCTCCAAGCTAGGTGTGGTCGCCGTCGCCAAGGCACGCCATTGGCCAGAGCTGATGCTGTCTCTTCCTGTTAACTCAGCGCCTTAGTCCCTGTCCAGACATCTGCCTGGGCTGCTGCCCTGTCCCTTGCTCTCTGTGGCTCTTGTGTTCGGCCCGCAGTGGCCTGAGGCATGCAGAGCTCCTGTATTGACTGAAGGCAGCGCAGGCATGGACACATAAACAGGGCCAAAGAGCTGGCAGATGCCATCTCTTTTAGAGATAATCAAAGAACCACCCATACACCAAAGTGGATTGGAGTTAATTATCAAATCTGTGCCAAAACACAAACCCCTCTCAATCTATGAGTCTCTGCACCCAAACAGAAATCATTCGCCATGCTTTCTTCTGTTCCAAAACACAAAAGCCTTTCCAGTTACTTAATTTACTCCCACCTTAAACAGACATGGCTCCAACTAACCTCCTCCTGTCAGTCAAATCCAGGGTTTATCTCACTCATTCCTCTTCTCACAAACATGGATCATCACTAAAAAATTCTCAACTTCTTTCAACTACCATTTCCATTCTCACACAACACAGGCAACAATAAGAAAACCTCAATGACAGTGTTCACTGTCATTCCATCCGCTCCTGTCGAGCTCCGTTTGGGGCTGCTGTCAGGTCAGGGAGCGGATGGCTGCGTGGGTTGCAAACGGCTGCATTGCTGTGGCCACTGCCAGTGCATGCGTTAAAACTGGGTTGCTGAGAGGGGAGGGAGAGAAAAATGGCGGAGCACCGTGCTCTGTGCTGTCCAACCTAAAATGGCTGACATCACAAGCTGTTAACCAGCCAAGCAGAGCAGGAGGCTGCTACCGCTGTTGACCCAAACCTGCTCGCGATGGACGTGCGTGTGGACCGCACTGCTCTCCCCCAAGACTGTGAAAAGGCTCTTGTGTTGCAGCTGACTTAGTTTTGTGGTCATACTTGGATAGAGATCTGAAAGTAAATTGTCATTACACAGGTCAGCAGAGTGAATACTAAACTCACAGATGAAAAGTCATTACTGAGGAACTGGCACACACAAAGTCAGCTGATCATCGCTGCTTAAAACAGGAAAGTGGCAAAGCAATGCAAAAAAGATTCTCGAGATGAGAAACGCAGTGCATTAATCCCTTCATACAAAGAAGCTCAACCTGTGTCAGCTGCAAACCTTAAACTGGGTGGGGGAAGAAAGGGAGGAGAGGTGGGAGGTGGTGATGGCAGGTTGAGTGAGCCTGTTACAGAGATGTTCAGCCATTGAGCTCAAGCATTACCACAGCAACACAAAGACACGTAGCAAGCTGAATAATAATAATAATAATAATAATAATAATAATAATAATAATAATAATAAAGTTTGCACGGCTACACTAACATCTGGTATAGGTTATTCTTTATACTAACTTCCATGTAGCCTAATTCTGTTGCATTGCATTTTTTGTTATGAAATAGCAACAACTGAATGGCAGTGGATGGAATGGATCTAACAGTAAAAGGTGTACCTGGCTGATAGCTGGATTAAGCTGCTTGTCTATGCCTGGGACTCACGTGGACATCTGACACAAACTGGCTGTCTGGGAAAGCTTTGCTCTAATCCCTGGAGTCACACACTCATGACAACACTGACATGATAAATAACTCAGGCAACAGCTTGCAAACTCATAACTGCCTGTTAGGCAACATGAACTCTGCTTATAATTTATGAAAAGTGTGGCAGCCTTAATCTTTAACTGAAGGCTCAGCAAAAAACAGCAAAAAAAAAAAAATGACTTAGGCCTTTTAACTTGACTGACTGGATAAAAGATTTAAAGTAACTTGCACAATTATCATACTTATACTTTGACAAACATTGTTATTCATAACCGACAGGAGGTCAAAGTGATTTCTAACTTCTTCATTCACGGTGCAGACTGAAGAATGTGGGCATTTCTGCCTTTTGTTTACGCGACAAACTAGCAAGTCTGACTTAAATGTAAACCGACAACATCTAAACAACATAAATTCCGAAACAGTATCTCTACGAATGTGGGCGAATAGCGGTATTTCGTGAAATAGCACGAACACAAAGTGGTCGGACTGTAGCGTTCAGTCCCTTGAGCGCAGCGGCGTCAAACATTTCCGAAAATGATGCGTGTTCATCTTCCGCTCAAGTTAGGCGGAGTGAGCCCCAACTTAATGGGCTTGTCTACATTACAGGTTTTTTAAACATTGTATCCAATTCCGAGTGGAGGAAAGGCAAGCCCCCGCCCCCCCCCCCCCTCAAAAAAACTACTCTCTCCCCCCGTTGGCTGTCGCCATTTTAAGCAGGCGACATGCAGCTGGCCAGCACTGCTGAGCCAAAGCGCAGCCCGCAAAGGTAAGCCTTCACAATAGCTCCCACAAGTTTTGGGTAAGGTGAAACACGTGTAGAAATGTTTATCATAAAACCACACTCACCTCGCTTTGTCGGAGCTCAGTGTATGCAGCGCAGGGTTTTTTAAAAGTTTACAATGATAATGGGCTCAGTGGAGGCAGAAACTGACGGGAGGTTTGGGCTTCACTGATGGTAACTTATAGGTGTAAGCCCCATCTGTCCATCGGCTGGTGATAAACGTGACTCTGGAGCCAGAACCGGTCCCTACAACGACCCTCTCTCTCTCTTTTTTTTTTTAAACGCTTGTTTATTTCGAGTGGCTCTCTCTGTTAAAGCAGGCAGTGAAGGGGAGGAAAATACGACGGACGTACCGAGGGAAGAGACGGACACGTGACGCAGACGTCACTGACGGTGGAGTTGGCGTGAGAGCTCGAGCTCCGCCGCGCAGAGAGCAGAAGTGAGTCAGACATCCCGTCCTGACTTTGACCTGACGCTACATTGCTTGCGGGGTCGTGGTCAAGTTGTGCACAGAGACGAAAGCTTCCTCCGTGCCGGTTTGACGTGATGTTACAGCAGCTCACACCTGTCCCGCTCCCAGGTGACCTCTCTTAAAGAGATAGTATACGAACAATATGTCAAAAGTTATCCCGCATTTGACCATCAACTTTATCACAACTACCACTGTAAACACAGAGAGATGGCTCCTGAACTTGGTCTAATACACAAAATTAAGATTATTACTTTAACTTATGAAAAAATAAGACTGTTCATTCACCGAGGGCTGAATGGCTGTCATCCACATGTTCTGTTTGTAGTGGTCCTTGCTTTATGTCCCTGTTGCCTCCAAGTGCACATCAAGATGGCAGCCTTATAATACTGACTATACTTTGCACAGAAATAGAAAAAAAAAATTGTTATACAGTGGACAGTAACTTACAACCAGGTGCAGGTTTTCTGCGCGTCAGATTGTCTGTGGGAATGTAATGACAGACGACTTTATTCTTAAAAGTGCAGTTTGTGACATTTACTAAAATAAATAAAAGTACAAGAGCCAGATTTGGACACAGGGTCCATCTAAAAGAAATGGCCACAAGAATATGTAATAATGCAATTTTCGCTTATATTGTAGCTTTCTTCAGTTGAGCTTATTGCCTTACAAATTTGCATGTAATCAAACTATCAAAAACCGGCACACTCACAGTGAGCTTGGGGCTCTGTTGGGGCCCCTGCGGCAGGTGCCTGCCTTGCTCTGTTGGTAATACAGGTTTTTGCATGCACACTTTTAAAATCCTGATGCATTGCTTACACAATTAAATATAAAAAAGGTATTTTAATCTGTTTATAATAAAAAGTAGTTTGTTGTGTATGCTTACTAAGGAATGTTATTCCCTCCAACTCATATCTATATTTGTATCCTCTCAGTTGCAGCTTTACTGCATACTCTTGGTTAAAATTAATATAATAGATGATATGAATGGGATGGCTAAAAATAAATATAATACAAAAAAAGACAAGCCAACACCTCTAAAACAGTTCTCAAAAACTTGCTGTCCATTTGTTCTTTTCAAAATCTTAAAACAAACTGTGGGTGTTTCACCAAAGGTTATTCAGATGGTGTGATGATAGTCATATATAGAAGCAAGAGCACATGTGGTTACTTTCCACCCCTTCTCATCGTAACACTAATATGATAGCAGTTCAAGCTTTCCACATTAAAGTTAAGGCCAGGTTACTTTCACTGTAACTTACTACTGATAATTGCATACACACCTTATGAAACGTCTGAGACTATTATTAATTTTCCATTAAGCCATGTTTATAATGCATGCATGTCACTAGTCTCAAATTAAAGATGACACATCCTCAACATCTTCCTGAATGAGTCATGCTTGATGGGTCAATTTTAAGATTCAAAAGCAAAACTGAAATTTATGAGCTCTATTGCATGTCTAGGGAATAAAGAATGTATTTATAACCACATTTCTAGCATACTCTTGATAAAATGATGAAATTCATACAAATACTAATATGCTAAAGCTGAGAGAAATTTTAAAATATCCATTCTGAGGTGAGAGAAAACGAATATTGCATACTGTTCTTAAGAATTTGTCAAAGCCAGAGATTCATTTCAACATAATAATATTTACGATATAGTAATTGAGATGATTTGCTCCGTGTTATCAACCTTAAGGGCTTCTGTTTTTCTTTTAAACTATTCAAAAACTATTCAAAAGTTGAATTATAGCTATCAGTTTTTTTCAAACTGGTTGTAGGACTGATTCTAAATGACAGCCACACAGAAAACCATTGTAATCACATTATTGGCCAAATCACTTCATTCAAACTCTTTAAATTTGAACATAAATTTAGCTGGAGAAGCTGTAGTTATCCCAAATCAGAGTGTTGATCAAGGGAGGATGGATCCATATGAGACGTTTACCCAATGAACCTCACCATCATAAAGGAGGCCATCTGCTGGACAGCAGGGAGAATGACAGAACGACTGCCGTAATAAACGAAAGCATGTCAAATGCAAGAAATGTGAAAAAAGCAAAGCATTAATTTTGGAGCCACTAATAAAAACATGGCCATGTAATTAATGTCATTATTTCATTAAAAACTGTGTCTGGATTTGTTTATTTATTATTTCTCACATGATGGCCCCTTGAAATGAAGTATTGTTTAATTTTAGCTGGATGTCAAAGAAGTACTTGACCAAAAATCATTCTTTGCAGCCTTAATAATATAGTAGTATGATGTGATGCGTTATGCCTGTTGTCATATATGACTGTATCAACACGGCTGTCATACTGTGCTATTTCTTGCCTTAACAAGGTGACACATTTATTTTTATATCAATTTACTGACTCATACTTTTATGTGGCTTGCAGTAGTAAAAAAGGCATCATATATTTTTTGTTTATCTTTTATTATGTGGTATTATGTTGTAAAGTGAAAACCATTGTTGTTCGTCTTTCTTAAATACTTCATATTAAACTTATTGTAACCCTCATTAAATCTGCTTTGAAAAACCATATTTGATTATGACTGAAATTGAAAGCGTTTACAGATCCTGACCACTCGGGGTCGCTGTAGATATTTTTCAGTTTTTTTGCAGTCGAAGCGCAGAAACGTCGCACTCTCTGATTGGCTGTTGGTGACTAGGGTCAGACAATATTGCGCATGCGCACGCTTGCCTTTTTCGGTTAGCTGCTGAAATCTGTCAGATCAGCGAAGCGTACGTTGACTTATTACCTACAAATATTTTATGGTACTTTCTTTCCCTAGACATCGCTAGAGGCTTAATTTGTGTTTCGGCTGCCATCAAATTTGGATTCTAACTTTTCGACGTCTGTAAACGGAGGAAATAACAAAGAATGACGAGCAGTACAAAGCGGAAAGAAGAAAGTCACCTGCTGAATGGGGGTGTAAAACAGTCCACATGGAGCAAAGCCTTCAACAGTAACGCTGTTTGGGAAGAGAAGGTCAGTCAGTTGCCCTTCAGCCCTTACTTTAAATTGTTGCAGTTGTTATTAGATGCCCCGAGGTACTCAGTGCACCCAAATTGTTGGCGGGTGTTCAGAAAGACTGGTATGTGGAGCTAGCTTCCATGCTAAGGATTAATGTGATTTGCCTGTCAAATCGAAAAGAATACCATTAATTGTCTCGGCGGTTTTGATTAGGTCAAAAACAAAACAATGAAGTTGACAACCTGTAAATTAAGCTTGGTTTCAGTAACTTTTACTGATTAAATTTAAAGATTTAAGTCTGGATAATTTGCAACATTTTTCTTTCACATTAAGTACCAATCTTGGTAGTACTACTCTAACGTTAGCCTGTATAATGTCAAAAAGATAGGTAAAAATCCTCACATTTGAGTGTTGAACCAGTGAAACGTCAAGGTTTTTGCTAAAATTGACAGAAAGGAGTTATTGGTTCTTTGTATTTTTGTCATTTGATTCAAGCTGTTGGATGACAGATTAATAGTTACTCTAAATCTTGCTGTTTTAAAGTTTGTCTCTCCATCAGTTTTTGTTTTCCCTTACTTTAACCCAATATGAGCCAATACCTCACCAGACATCTCAGCAACACCTAACCAAAACCTTGAGTTAGTGAACATTTTTTATCCATTTGTAACTTTCACGTTTTTTTCTCTTTATCTTTTAAACATATTTGAAATAAAGCATACAAACCAATAAATTCAATAAGACCAAATGAGGCCTAGGCCATAGAGGTGAGTGCTACAGAGACACTTTTCTGTGGAGTATCAGACTGTGACTAATGATACATTTTGCTGTTTGGTCAAAACATTAAACGATGCATACCTGATATGGATAGCTTGTGTGTTGTTTGTATTCTGTGTAAGAAACTAAAGCAGGACTAACACTGATCACCTGTATCAGCACTGGATGCTGACATGTCTTGAACCACACACATGTAAAACAAATGTTATACATAGGAAATATCATTAAAATGACATAACATTAAATTAAAATGATTGTAATGTATTATACAGAGCTTAAAACAAGTCAAAATCACTATTTGCACTTTTTTTCTTTTACAGGACGAGTTTTTAGATGTGATTTACTGGCTTCGGCAAATTATTGCAGTAATTCTTGGTGTGATATGGGGTGTTGCACCGTTGAAAGGATTTCTGGGAATAGCCATGTAAGTATTCTGTAAAACTTGTCTTAACCTGGGCTATTAGGTCTCTTTATATAATATTATTCCAAACAAAACAGAAAAGTTAAGATCTCCATGTCTTTGCCTTCTTAGATTCTGCATCATCAATGCCGGCGTCCTGTATGTATACTTCAGCAGCTTTCAGCAGATTGATGAAGAAGAGTATGGAGGCACATGGGAACTCACCAAAGAAGGCTTCATGACGTCTTTTGCTCTGTTTCTGGTAGGAATGTTAACGTTTTCATGCAGCAGAGAGACTTTTTGTTAAATCAGTTCAACTGTCTTGAGAAATAGGGATAAAAAAACATTCCTTAGTTTTTTCTCTGTGTTCTCTGAGCAGAAAGTGTTTTTATGTTTATAAAAAAGAAATATTATTATGCAGTCATATGGTCTATGATTACAATTCATTTAAAATGTAAGTCTAACCTGACCGTAAGCAGTTTGTGAATCTTCGCCGCCTAAAACAGTGGTATTCAAATGCTAAAAAACTACACCAGACCTTACAAAACTGAATCAGACATCAAACAGTACTTCATGTAGTGCTTTTGTGTTAAGTGTAATGTCTTGTTTTAAACTGGGCTTGGATTTTAAAACTTGCAACCTTATTATTATATATAAATAAAAGTAACAATAGACTTGAAAAGACTAGAATGTTTTAAAAAAAGGCTAAAGAAATGATCTATTAACTATTATCTATTATCTTTTAACACATTAACTTCTAAGAAAATAGAAGTTAATAAGTATGAGATTGATCTGCATCTTTAAAGGTGCCTTTACACGATTTTAGGCTATCCCAGATGAAAAATGACAGTCTTGGGTGAAATGTGGTTAAGGCTTTAGTCATCAAGTCAAGTGCAATTGCAGTTGATGTTGAAGCTTTAGCAAATAATTTGAATATTACAGTCAGTTTTGTCAGAATACACATATACATGAACTTGCACAAAGCTGCTGCCAAAAGCATCAACACTTCAAACTCATTTAGGTGTTCCCCACAACCGGTGCCACACTCCAGTCTTCTGAAATTTTGCAATGTGCCAGCACATGCTATGGCGAAGCTTTTGATTTTTTTTTAAATTAATTAATTCATTTGTTGAATAAATTGAACTGTTACTAAGAGGATATTAAAGCCTAAACCCTATTCCTCACCCTCCAACACAGTGAGACTCACAGTGAACCTGCAAGATGATTGTAGATGCCATAAATTCTGTCTTATGAGATCTTAATTTCCATACTTGTTGTGGCCTACTACTATTACTAGACTCAATCTAAAAACAAGTGAAACAAGTAATTTGATTATTAGTGTCTAATCAGCTGTTTTTCTCTTACCAGGTGGTGTGGATAATCTTTTACACAGCTCTACATTTTGACTGAGAAGAATCCATTGGACACTTAATACAAACATTTCTGTTGAAGTATATTGTCAAGACAGAGGAACTCCATGGCTTGAGGGGTGTCAACGCGCCTACATACAGTATGACTTTTCAGTGTGCAGTGAATCATGGGAATCCTAGTTCGTTTAACAAGATCCTGCAGGACCACCATGATGAACATGTTCAAATACTGTACATCTTCTTAATTTGCAGGTTCTTTTTTTTAAGGCACCCTTCATTACAATTCCCATATGTTATATTTCCTTCCTCACATCATTGTCATAATCTCTGACAAAACACTAATGAAAAACAGTAAGAAAGTAGTTCAGCTGAGATTGGTTGCAACTCTCATCATGACGGTACAGTACCTTGATGCAAATCAGAATATGAATTTTTTTTGTCTTCGTTGGTTTTCTGCAGGCCTGTCTTCTGCTTAAAAAGAGTGACGTGAACACAGATTTTAGACTGAAAAAATAACCAGTATGTGTTTTTTATCCTTTCTGCTCATGAGCTTAAGTAACAGGGACAGGGCAAAAAAAACAAGGTTTCACCATATAGTCATTAGGGTTCAGTCAGGCCATGAGTGTGAAGTGTTACCTTCAACTAAGGGACAAAATGCAGCACATTGGATTTATAAAACCACCCGCAAAGACTTAATTCTATTACTTCACAGAAGCCACATCTGGTTTTATCAGATATTAATAAGTGACTCAGAGCTTTGTCTTTTTTCGTCATTGGATGTAAACATAACATTGTTGAATAAAATGTGTTCATTATTATTTCTTCTAAAAGGTCTGGTGTCAAACAGATATAAATAAATTGTAGCCAACCGCAGCTGAAGTTGCATTCATACTAATTTTAACATAGAAAAAAACAAGTACTGGTTGTTAGATATACATATCAGCTGTTATCCAATCCTTCCTGCCAGAGGTATCAATTTGCTGTTACTTTAGTCAGGGGCTAAAAACCATTTAAGTTATTTGTCCATTCAAATAATTTCCTCGGAGCAAAGAGGGAGGAAACATGCATGCTGTCTTCAGATGCAAATGTCCACAGATTCATGCTGAAAACGGGTCTGTGCACTGCCATGACAAGCTGTTTGTTGACTTGCTATACATGTAGATGTCATTTATCAATGGCATTAGTTAGCAGGGTAGATATAATTTAATTTTTTTCTTACATGTAGCTTCCAGATCAATGTCTTACCTGTTTTTGAAATTAATTTAAACTTGTCTGTAAATTCTGTACAATGTTCATTTTGTCCAATCCACCTTGTATTACACAGATTTATTTGTACCTATGTTATATCTTGTTTGATGTAACATATTTCTCAGTATTTTCTAGTGAAGAACTTTTAAAAACAGTTCTTGCAAAGCTCTTGTAATGATACTGTTATATTAGATAAGCAGCTGGTGTTTGAAAGGATTGTATTTTCTGATCAAATCTTTTGGGAATCATTAAACATGGGCTTTATTTGGCCACCATTTTCAAAGAGATGGTGTCTGTTTCTTTATTGAAGAATATTAAGAAATACTGGTGTTTTTTATGTTGATTAAATTAGTGATTGTTTAAAGATTTGCATTCACCCTTGAGTTGTAATTATTGCATTTTACAGTGATTTATACTCTTGTTTGCTTGTAGATGTGTCCATTACACTGAAACACATTCTCCCTAACTGTGCAAGGCACCTGGACTGCTGGGATTTCGAGTCTGAAATCCTGCACATGTGGGGTATGTCTAATGGATGTGTGAAACAATCTATCTGGTGGGTCAGGTTACATTCTATCAGAAAAAAAGGGAGAAAATGATAAAAATGACCAAATATACTCGTGGTAACTGAACATTTCTAAAAAAAAACCCATTAGTAATGGGTTGGTTATGATCTATTACTTGAGCAAAATAGCCAACCACAAAATAAGAGCAATCACAAGTTAAAGTGTTTCATTAGTAACTCTACTCTAATACAAAATTTGGCAGCTAACTCTACCAGAGGTATTAAGATTTAAGAAGAGTACTTATTTACCAGATCATTCTACTAATGTGCTGAGCTTATTTAATACTTCATTATTTGCAGTTGGTTGCATTATTTTTTGTTTAACGTACCATATGATTTGTAAATAAAGTTCTAATCTTTAAAGTTAATATACATGCATACATCTTATTATGTTTTGATTGGCTGCTACCTTGGCCAGGTCTCTCTTGTAAAAGAGAATCTCAATGGGACTTCCTTGTTAAATAAAGGTAAAAAAAAAAGTTACTATACCTTTTTTCAGTAACTAAGTTAAAAGTACTTTATTTCTCCCTTAAACATAGTAAAGGAATAAAGGAAGTTGAATAAAAATACCTCAAGATTATACTTAAGTACAGTTCTTGAGTAGATTTAAATAATGTAGTTGTTTTTTCATCGCTGATTTTGGGTTGACTTACTGATGAATATTTTTTTTTTTGACTCAGTTTCTTTTTAACATTAATTTTCGTCCCTAAAGTTTCATCCATTATATCCTTTCACGGTGGACATGAGCGCTAAGTCACTTTTATCACTGTATCTGATGTTACTGCTGGAAAAGTGTTAATTTCACCTAAGTTGAACTTGCAGCCACAGTTGTTTTCAGACACACTGACATCATTCATAAAAAACTCCGAAGAAAACCCGGATCATGACGTCACCTTAAAACAAGTAAGGGGGAAAAAAAAGTATGTGACGTAGTGGCCAAGATGGCGGCTCCCCTCTCCACGATGAAATTTTGGAAGCCGGGTAAGTAAGAAAAAAATAATGTATGAATGATACATGGAATTATTTTTTTCGTGTTTATAATTCTTAAAATACAGCCGCCGATGTTGTTGAGTCGGTCTCGGTTCAGCTGAAGTCGCGTTCACGGCAGCTGCGTAATCTCTGCAGCAAGTTTAGTTCAGCTCGAGCAGCGTTAGCTCTGCGGAATCACAGTGTCACCTGCCAAAATAAAACATACAAGCTACGAAGCAGAAAGCACCACGGCCATATGAACACACACAGTGACAGAAGTGGCACTAATAATTAGCTTTCGTCGCCTTTCGTCGGTCCTTCATTTCGTGTCGGGGCATTGCACTAAACCCCTAGCTGTCATCCTCTTAGATCCACAGCCTGCTTAAAAGCTGACATTTAAATAAAACATCTTATCTTCACCTTCACCATCTGTTCTGCCCCCCAGGCTCTGAGGCACCGGGGATCTCGGAGGAGCGGGAGCTTAACACGGAGACCACCGGATCCCCCATCATCTTCAACCCGCACACCGCCCTCTCTATCGAGAAACAACGACAGAAACTCCCCGTTTTCAAGGTTTCACATTACTTAAAAACATGCACGAATGTTACAATATTCTGGGGAAGGGATTGATCTAGTGTGCTTGTGTGTGTCTCAGTGATAATTAAGAGCTGCTTATGAACTTTTGTGTTTTTTATTTATTTCCTTTCCAGCACAGAAATAACATCTTATACTTGGTGGAGAGCTTCCAGACTGTCATTATAGTTGGTGAGACTGGATGTGGGAAGACAACACAGATACCTCAGGTAAGTAGAATTTAGTCCATGCAGCATAATGGTACTACTTTGAAAGATGGTTAAAACAAGCACAGCAGGAGTATTGTTATCTATCTTATCCTATTAGCCTGCTCTGAATAGGACAAAATACCCCAAAAAAGTCACATGCGCCCAATAGCTACAACAGCTAAAAGCACAAAATTGCCGCAGTGGACTGATACCCTTCATGTAGTTGTGCTCCCGTAGCAGTTTAACATGACCTTGTGTTGATGCTTAGTGGCTTTTTTTTTTTTTTAGCGGGGTTTGGACCACATCAGCTAGTGTTTAATTTATGCAAAGTCTGCTGTTTTGCAACATCAGTCTGTCTGTCTTGTGCTTTGCACTCCTCTCCCTTTTTTTGATCCACTTTCTGACTCCTTTCAGTACCTGCTGGAGGCTGGCTGGGCTGCGGAGGGGAAGGTGATTGGAGTGACGCAGCCTCGGCGTGTGGCTGCTATCTCTGTAAGACCTCCACTTGATTTCCTGTTACTGCTCAGCTCCCTCGCTGTCTGCCAATGTCATTTTACTGCACGAAATTGAACTCACTCTCAAGGACACATCATGCCTGCTTCAAGTTCTATATATTTCTCCCTTTTTTTTCTCCCTGCTGGTAGGTAGCTAACCGTGTAGCAGAGGAGCGGGGGGCTCTGTTGGGACATGAGGTGGGCTACACCATCCGATTTGATGACTGCTCTGATCCCCACACCACAAGGATCAAGGTATCCACCAGCCAGATATATGAAGCCTTTATTTCTAGCTGTCCTGTGTTTGGCTCCTTTCAGTGCTAACTATTCTCCTGTGCTGCAGTTCCTCACAGATGGCATGTTGGTACGGGAGATGATGGCTGATCCTCTTTTGAAAAAATATAGGTATGTGATTGTAATTTAATTATTATATATATAATTAAGGGATTAGTGATTCATGAAGGGGTGACAGTGAGCCAGCATGAACAACACAAGGACCCCAAACTGAAGCAGCTAAGTGGACTTCAGGCAGATTTAATTTTATTATGTGTACATCTGTGCTTTTCCTCTTGTAACGCGTCAAAATGCTTCCAGTGAAGGCACTTGTTATGAAGCTGGGTTGGATTCACTCTAATGTTGTTTTGTCGTGCTGCTCTCCTCAGTGTGTTGATGCTGGATGAAGCACATGAGAGAACCCTGTATACAGACATAGCCATCGGTCTGCTAAAGAAGGTAGCCTATTTCCTGCTGATTCTGACAGTAAAACACATTACACTCTACTATTTAACTTTTATACTTCACAAGCCATTAAAGCAACATTTGAAAGTTATATTTTCCTTTTGAACCCTAACTCTGCTTCTCTGTTGGCACTGTGCTCTGCTTCTTTAGATTCAGAAAAAGCGGCGCGACCTGAGGCTGATAGTGGCCTCGGCCACCCTGGATGCCAAGGTGACAGCATCATTAAGATGAATAGATATGCTTGATTTGTGAGAAAAGAGAAAACAAAGACAGACAGACTGTAAAAGCTGATGTCAGGTCACATCACATTGTACTGACAACTGTGATACACTGATGAAAGAAAGACACAATCAGGCCACGATTGTGCTCAGCATTTAACAAATCAGCTGAAATGCCATATCAGACATCTACTGTACTTTCCCTCTAAAAAGGCTTTTATCTTCCCATGCAAACTGTTTAGTCGTGCTGCAGTAGTAAGATTTCATACTTTTTAAAATGTAAGATAGTTGGTAGTAATATTTTATTGCATTGTTGTTGCAAAACATTTACAAAATACTAAAAACAATATTAACTTTTTCTTAAAATCGTTTGACCACACTTGAATGATCAAATCATTTGACCTGATCATAACTGATTATAACTGATGGGCCACAATATATACAACAGAGTGTATAAAACACTGTTTTGTATGGTCTTGCAGTCAGGATTCATAATTTTAACTAAAATATCCTGCATACAGATCTGGGTATAGAAACAATTTCATGTCTTTTAGTCAGTATTTATTAAGCTGCCATGCACAGTACTTCCATAGCACAAATTATGCCAAAAATTAACCCTTGTCATACAGTACACAGCACTCATTTGACCTCACTGTATAAATCGTACTTAAACTAGTGCAAACTGGTGCTAACTGGTGCTAACTAATTCACTAAGAAAATTTAAATAAAAGCATTTTTTTTACAGTATTCATACCTGTTTTTTGTATACAGTGGTAAATGTAATTGCTATTTTAGAGGGATGTCAAGAAATGTCTCATTAATGTTCCGTTTACTAACTGTGATATCTTCTTCATCTGAAGAAATTCCATGACTTCTTCAACCTGAATGAGTCCGGGGATCCCAACAAGGACACTTGTGGGATTCTTACAGTGGAGGGACGCACCTTTCCAGTGGATGTCTTCTACACTGTCAGGTAGTAAACACACACGATCCAGTCTGAGGAAATGGTTTGTGATTTGCTGATTTGTTTTTAACTCAGAGGAACTCTCTCTTGTTTGTTTTCAGTCCTGTCCCTGACTATGTGAAGGCCACAGTGGAAACAGTGCTGAAGATCCATGAGACCGAGGATGATGGGGACGTCCTGGCTTTTCTTACTGGGCAGGCTAGTTGACATATTTTTAATGCTACTCAACTGTTATTTATTATCTTCCACCTGACAGTTGGCTGTAAATTGTACATAATTACACAGGCATTTCATTTTCTTCTTTTTAGAAACGTCTCTCTTCTATGTTTTTCCCCCTTAGGAAGAGGTTGAGAAAGTGGTGTCCCTTCTGCAGGACCAGGCCAGGACTCTGTCACGATATGGCATGAAGAAACACCTGAGAATTTTGCCCATGTACTCTGGTTTACCTTATGCTGAGCAAATGAAGGTTTTTGAGAGGGCGCCCTCCTCTGTTCGCAAGGTAAACATGGTGCAGATGTTTTCGTGCATTCATACAAAAAAGGAGTCAGATGTAACTTTGTAGTCGGCAAAGTTTTCATTACACAATTTTGCAAACATTCCAAAATCAAAGTTACACTCAAGAAGGAGGAAAATCCTTTGTAATGGATATCCATTCTCAGAATACTGTATTTTTGTATCCCTCATATATTTTACTCATATTCCTATGTCAACATAAGAGAACTTTTTGGCAAAAAATCCAATTAACAAAACATTTGACTTGTTCCTTTTTTATGTTTCTTTCAGGTTGTGGTGGCCACTAACATAGCTGAGACCTCCATCACTATAAACGGGGTTGTGTTTGTCATTGATTGTGCGTGTGTGAAGCTGCGAGCCTA
The DNA here is from genome assembly GCA_034780835.1 of Ctenochaetus striatus. NCBI lineage: Eukaryota > Metazoa > Chordata > Actinopteri > Acanthuriformes > Acanthuridae > Ctenochaetus > Ctenochaetus striatus. Next base: position 12,373,067 of record JAUZTA010000003.1, read on the forward strand.
TAATCCTCACACTGCCATTGAATCCCTTGTGGTCACCCCCATCTCAAAGGCTTCAGCCAGCCAGAGGGCCGGAAGAGCCGGAAGAGTCCGACCTGGGAAATGCTTCAGACTATATACAGGTATGTGTGAGTTTGCAGGAAAGGAATAATATAATATATAATAATAAAGGATGATCAGTGTTGTAAAATATTAGAGGAATTGTACAGTGACATTTTTTAGAAAAGTGTTGCAGTCTTGTTCTCCTCCCTCCACCCTCTCTGCCTGTTTTTCTTTGCCACTCCCTCCCTCTGTTTCTTATTGCCTCTGCTCATTCCATCAGAGGAGGACTTTGAGAAACTGCCTGCCACTACTGTGCCAGAGATGCAGCGCACCAATTTGGCTCCTGTCATCCTGCAGCTCAAAGCATTAGGCATTGACAATGTGCTGCGGTTCAGCTTCCTTTCTGTGAGTAGCTCATATTGCATCCACAGGGTGGCTGTGATGATTCACCTGCTGTGAAACAAATTGTACATGTTAATTAGCGAGAATGGCCCTTTGCCTCTTGGGAAAAAATATATAAATACCATAAAATGAAAGCAGTCATCGTGAAAAACATAATAAGACTTTCTGAGTACACACAGGTCTAACTTAATTCTCTCTGTAAAACTTATAATAATTTAACTTAATATACATTTTCATATGTTATGACTTTGCAGCCCCCTCCAGCACAGACCATGGTTCAGGCTCTGGAGCTGCTCTATGCTCTGGGAGGTAAGAAACAAGGCTGTCAGCAGGGTGGGACAGTAAAAAGAGAAGCCGTGATTTGATTGCGGCCATAGTGTTTACTGTTCTGTGTCGGCATGCATCTAGAGGCTTAACCTCACATATTATGCCGGATGCTAACCAGTTGTGTGTCCGTTGGCAGGTCTGGACCATTATGGCCGTTTGACCGATCCCCTGGGTGTGCGCATGGCAGAGTTTCCTCTCAGCCCCATGTTTGCCAAGATGCTCCTGGAGTCAGGAAACTTTGGCTGCTCCAAAGAGATTGTTACCATTGCGGCAATGATGCAGATTCAGAATATATTTGTTGTGCCGCCCAATCAGAAGAAAGCTGCCGTAAGTGCAAAAAGGCTTTCAAAAAGAGCATGTTGTATATTTGGCAGAAATGCAAGTCAGCATAACAATTAGCCTGTTTCTGCTATCTCACCCTGCAGGCTCGAGAGCACAGGAAATTTGCAGTGGCTGAGGGAGACCACCTCACCATGCTGAATGTGTATGAAGCTTTCATAAAGGTATTGTATATGTGTGCGTGTGTCCGTGTGTGAGTGTGTATGTACACTACGTAGCTCAGCCAGCGAAAGTGCACACAACATTTGGGTTGTGTAAACTCAGCAAAAGACAGGGAGGAATTTGACTCTGATGAAGACTACGAAACGTCTTCCTCTCTCCTGCAGCACCAGAAGAGCTCCCAGTGGTGTCAGGAACACTTCCTCAATTATAAGGGTCTGCTGAGGGCTGTGACTGTACGAGAGCAACTCCGGCGTCTCATGAACAAGTTTAAGGTGCCAAGGACTTCCAGTGAAGGTATGTATGCCTCGTGTTAATGTTATGTAATATGTGGGGTCACATCAGCTGGGACTGAGTGACATGCAGACAAAGAAGCGTCAGTATTTGATTTTATCCTCAAAAATGTGTGCTTCTTGGTGAAAACCTGTGTGAAAAAAGGGTAATTTTTGTCACTCAGCTGTCTTGAACACCCTTTAAAACGCTCTCACACACGCAACTAATGTAAAATAGTAATTTGACATGTTCATTGCTACTCTCTTTTGCACAGGTGACCCTGATGTGATCTTGAAGTGCATTGTATTTGGATTTTTTGCTAATGCAGCCCGAATTCATCATTCTGGTTCCTACCGGTAAGATTTAGATGCCAGACTTTTACCAGCAAATACATTTCAGTGTTTGTTCACTTTTAAATTGATTAGCACACACTCATATTAATTTGCTCTGCCAGGACTTTACGAGATGATCGTGAACTTCACATCCATCCTAATTCTGTGCTGTTTGGGGAAAAACCTCCAAAATGGTCAGTACATTTTCTTTGTGTGGTATCTTTTACAATAAACATTACTTTCTTGTCCTCTCTTATTATTGTACATTTATGGTAAAATAAGATTCAGCACACTTTTAGAGTATCATTCTTCTACCTAAAAGTGTTTTTGCTGTCTTCTGTCCAGGGTTGTTTTCAATGAAGTGGTGCAGACGTCGAAATACTACATGCGTGATGTGACTGCTGTTGAGTCATCCTGGTTGGTTGAGTTGGCCCCTCACTTCTACAAGCAGGCCAAGGTAGGTCAAAGAATCAAACTGCACACTCCGGTGTGGCCGTAAAACTGCTGTGAATCCTCTTAAAAAGTCTGCTTTACTTTGCCTGGAGCCCAAGTAATAATTTTATGTTTCAAGTGTTATTGTTTAGTTGAAAATATTCTCTTTAACATCTGACATCACTGCTTAGTGACTGAGTTCTGTCCCTTTTCTCTTTCAGCATGGTTCATTGGCCAGCAAGAGGTCCCGTGTTCTCTAAATCTCGCCATCATTTACCTACGTTAGGACAGGAAGACCCATTGAACTAAGTTGCCACTGTGCTCCTCTCCATTCCATTGTATATAAAGATGTAATATATATTTATTGTTCAAGTCCACCTGCACAAGCCCCACACTATGTGGCCATGCTAGAACAGGACTGAATGGATACATTTTTACTGTTGATGTCAACATGTGTAACTAGCTTCATTTTCAAGGGTCCATCTTGCTTTTTGGCAGGGATGGAGTTTATATTGAACTGTGAGAGCAATTTGTAATGAACGTAAGATGAGATCAGGCTGTGCCTGACAAATGTCCATTCAAGTGTGGTCATGTAGTTCTCTTCATTCATACTTGTACATAGTTAGAGCCAGCTCAGGTCCAGGGAATGGCTCCTGCGCCACAGGCCTGTCCACACCTGGTTCTTGGCTTCATTATTTTTTAAATTGTTGTATTTTTCCTGTTACATGATAAATGATGGAAGACAATAGAATGTGAGGATGTTCCCTTTGACAGGATTATGGCTTTTTTTTTTCTTAATTTTCTTCCAGCATTGATTGGGTGCCTTTATCTCCAACTTTTATTTGATTTCTTAGACTTTCTGTACCTTCATACAGAATGTAGTGGTATATATGTACGTATATTCAGGATTTTTTTTTGCAAAAGGTAGCACATTTCTTTGTCTTTTGCACCCAATCTCAGATCCTTAGTGAAATGATACTGTGAAATGACTGCTTTACTTTTTGTTCCATTTTTTCCACTCTGTATTGCCACTTAACTACAGTCTAGCTCAGACATAGTGGCCTTGTCACCACTCTGTGCCAGTTTTCTTTATCAGCCTATTTCACATTTCAGTCTCAGATGGAATGTGTAAATGCAACCAAGCATTGCAAATGAAAAGCTGTGAAATCAAAACTAAAAAGTGCCATTTGATGATATACAGTGCATTCAGACATGCATCCAAAGCCTCAAAGATACGATAGCATTTATCCGATTTCAGCCATCACTTTGGCAAACATAATTGCCTTTCCTTTTAAGGTTTATCTCAGTTTTGAGCGAGAACTTATGGTACTTTTTTTGTTCCTTGTTACTGTCATCATCTGTCAGTAAAATGTCCATTTATTTGAGATTATGCATTTATCCTGCATGTGTTTAAAGTTTCTGCTTTTGTCTTTATTTACACCCAATGGTTCGATTTTCTTCAGAGGTATTTGGCCCTGAAAGCGCAGTGAGCAGTAAATTAAAGGACTGTCATTTTACCACTAGGGTCACTGTCACAAAATTTTACTCCCTTCTGCATGTATTTTGGTATCTCATGTTCTTAAGGTTACTACTACTAGATTCAGTGAAACTGTAATCAAACCACAGAACAACACACCATACCATAAGTAGGTAAACCAACACAAATTAGATAAGTATACAAACGAGGTACCTTTGCATGTGAAATGGTACTCTGATGTAGACCTATACAGTTAAGATCATCTTGTAGACTTACTGCAAATGAAAACATTCACGAGCTGACTTGTTTGTCCTCATTTGTGCTGATACTGAGTATGTATGCAGCCAAAGCGGTAATCTGTAGACCTGTGTAATTGCTAACCTCTGAGATAAAAACTGTCATCTGCCATTCCTTCCTCACATCATCAAATAAAGCCTTATTGTCCTGCACTGAGTTATCTTTTGATTTATGGCGTGTTTTCACTGAAGTGCTGCTGATGTCCATATTATGCAGTGTACGACTTCGCCAGGAGGTGTCACTGTTGCACCACAAACAATGCTCACCCGAATAATTTAAAAGATAGTTAGCAGGTGTGAGGGTAGTTATGAGTGCCTGTGTTTATGAGCTGCCTTTGTGATGTAGTATTTAACTTAAAAATGACTGCATTTACTGCAGATATTTGGTCAGAAATATTACTTAACTTTTATGAGCTATTTAGAGATGCTGCATGGTGGGCATATAGACCTATGCATTAGTGCTTGTATACAGTAGGTTAAGAAAACGTGCTGTTGGGCAGATCAAATGCTCTAAGTTCAT
>JAUZTA010000003.1:12388572-12405025 GCA_034780835.1 Ctenochaetus striatus
ACTATTGGTGGGGCGGGGGCGGGGTCGGGGCTAGGTTGGTTGCTGGGGGGAGGCAGCGGGGGAGGAGGAAGCATTGGACGAGCAGGCCGGCCGCTGATGATTTGTGGACCAGGCACTCTGTCATTGCCCTGGACCCATTTGTCTTCAAGAGGAGTCGGGGAGAAGAGGGGTGGAGATGGAGGGGATGGTTGGTGGCGGCGGCGGCGGTGGGGGCTTCAGGGCAGAAAATGGTTTACAATGACTCCCATTTTCCAGCACTTTCATCCTTGGCCACAGCACCATGCATAGTTTGCCAGCGATGGGATGGACTGGGCGGCTGACGTGATGTAGGATATGACAGAAACCTTGACAGCTCGCCGCTGCTATTTCTTTTTAGGGGGTTGGCTTGATGGCCACCCTCCCTCTCCCCTGGGAGCAAGCCTTATCTGTTTTCTCCCTGTCATGAGGCGAGAGCAGAGGCTCTGTAGATTCAGTGCTCTGCTGCCTGGACTCTTAACTTGGAGACCAGTTTCATAGGGGTGTGAATCTTTTCTATACTTACGATTCGATTAAATTTTTATTCTTTGGGACACGATTCAAAACTTGATTTTTTGATTCGAAACAATTTTCTTTTAAAAAATGATTCTCAATTGAATGAATTTAAAAGGGGCACATTTATTTAGTCTCTAGCTCCAGTGTCAGACTGTTCACTATTGTTCTAAGTCAGTGTAACACAATATGAAACATTACTGGAAACTGAGATAAATGACCTGCCTTTTCTTTTAAGAAGTATACAGCATTAATTAATGAATGAATTAATGTAAAAGCATCTGAATGTCTCCTGTCTGTAGGAGACTAATAAAATGAGTGTTTTGTTATTAACATTATGTCTCTCTAGCAGCCTCTCTGCTGCAACGTTAGCTCTGGGGAAAACCATCATTGTACAAGAGCATGGAGTTAATTTCTTCACCACAGAGTTGTTCTAAGATGTTTAATGCTGCAGTATGTGTAGGTCGGTTTCTTCTCTTTTTTTGCAACATTAGTTTTTTTAATGGTGCTGCTGGCAAAGTCAATTCACATTACTCCCAAGTTCATCTTGCAAAAATAATTATTTATTCATAAAATCAAAACATTCTTTTAATGGCTGCTTTTTTTTTTTTTGAAGATAAAGATGTTTTGTGCTACAAGGTAACTTTAGCTGGAGATTTCGAGGATGCTGCCCTGCCCTCGCAATTTGGTTCTACCTTTTGTGATCTGTCAACATCTCCATATTAAATAACCTCTTGAAAATCGATTTTTGATATTTGTACTTTGATTCCAAAAAACTGATTGTATTTTTTTACCCACCAGATTACGCACACACTTCCCCTGCAGCTCAGACTTTCGCTGTTCTTTTTAAGTTCCTGTTCATCACAGCATGTGTAATTCAAATCAGAGATGGCAGTAGTTTTAGATGGTCAATAGAATTTAATAGAAAAGTCCCTCTGGTTGTCATTGATTAGATCTGTAGAAAAGTACACATATTAGGTGCATTTTGGAACTGCTCCTCCTTCTCCACTGGCCTTTATTCTGCATTTCCCTCCTGTTATGTGCAGCTTGCTGAAACCACCTGCGTTCCTTTTCCACCTGGGGTCCTTATTAGACCTGAGCTTCGGTTTCTTCAGCCACAGACAGGAATGAGCAGCAGTAGGGCAAGAACAACTAGCTCTGTATTGATTTTACACTGTTTTTTATCTGCCCCCCCTTAACTCTTTCTCCAGGTCTTTTTAAGTAAATAAACACCTGATTTGTCATGTTTGTCCAGGGAGTGGAGGGGGTCGATGAAGGGGGCTGGGGGTGGTAGAGAGAAGCCAGGACCAGGCCTTGTGCTGGGTCAGCCATGATTCATTCTGCCATCTCACGGATGGAGGGATTCGGGTAGGATTGTTGAAGGGTGCCTGTGGAGCCTCTCTCTGACCTCCGTTGCTCCTGTCCCTCCCCTAACGCTCCTGGGCAGCCCTGGTCCTAAATCACCAGCTGTCATCGTCTTGGCAGAACAATGGTGCAGGGTCCTCTGTTCCACCTCAGGCTCCAGCCGACTGGACACAGTTTCCTCCATCGTTAGTGTGAGCTTGTACCCTCTCTGGTCCTTCCTGGACCCTGAGCCCCACGGGGCCCAAAGGAGGCTCGGGGTTAGGCTCAGCCTGATGGTCTGATGATATGCTGGGCCTAAGGACCATTGGTATGGGGGCAGGGATTAAGGAATGTTTCCTTATTTGTTTTTGTGCCTTCTTTTCTCTTTCTGCAAACCATTGATTCTGGTCATAAGATTTTACATAAGTTGTGACGATAATAGGCTATTTCCCTAATGAGCAAACGGTATATTATGTTTACCATAACGGGTAATGAAGAATGTCAGCAATGGTTGGTTAAGGCTGAAACAATTAGCATTAGATAAAACAACATCTTGATTAATTGATGTGATTCAAGTGATTGACATTTCATTGGTAGCAATAATGATGCTTGTTTCTCATTTAAGTCCAATTTAAAAGTTGCTGTTAACAGCTTTTTAACATGTTAGCCTTTGCTGCTGTCATCTATTTTAAATGGTTGTAAATTTATTATTTAGGTGATAGAATGTTGTAGAAATTAAGTAATTTGAAGATGTCAAGTGCTGGACTCTGGGAAATTCTGAGATTTCTTAGACTAAAAGTTAAATGGATTACTTGTAAAATTTATAGAAAGATTAATCAATGATAATGATAATATTTTCCTGCAACCCTAAATAAAACACAGTTCACTGTTAAACTATCTCAGTTGGTATTTTTAGTTGACCTTAACCCTATTTTGCCTCAGTTGTTTTGTTCGACTTCCCGATTTGCCCTCCTCCTTTCACTGTTTAAAGTCAAGAGTCCGAGGTCAATCTATCACATCTCCTAACTGAGGGCTGATCAATATGTCAGCAGCCCAACACTCCCTCAGCAGTTATGATGATGTTCGTGGTCCTGCGCCTGCCTCGGCTGCTGTTACTGCTGCTACAGTGCGTTGAGCAGGGGATCGAACCCAGCCTGTCAGGGGGCCTGACGGAAAGCATGAATCACTATTACTGGAGCTGCTGTTTGCTCCCTGGTGCTCAGCAGACATGTGCAAACTCTGAAGCGCCATAAATAGTGTACCGGCCTGGACCACACACCCATACATACACATACACACACACATACATACATATATGTGCACACACACACACACAAACACATAAATGTACACGCTTTATCACTCAATTAAGTGTCATTTGGTATTTGACCCATTAGCTCTTGGAACCTGATCCAGCCTGCCCACCACCTCTGGACTTGTTAGCCCCAGTGTGAGCTCAGTTCAGTGGGCCTGGAAGGGCTCCGGTTACCCCTCTAATCTCATTGGAACGCTTTAGCCACGGCTAGCGGATGCCTGCATGTCCGACAAACAGCCCACACACTAATAGCACCTTACTTTGTGTTTATGGTTTGTGTGTGTGCGTGTGTGTCTGTTCATGCATTAAACATTTCTTGTATGGATCTGTTACTGAATAGTGAGCACAGAACCAGGGAATATGATGTTGAAAAATGGTTTGTGTGCGTGTGTGTGTGCAAGCTGTGTGTTTGTGTGTAGAAAATAATATTCTAGTTTACAGGATGCAATTTCCCCTTAATATGCCCATCCTAATGTAATTTGGCGTCTATGGAGTGTCTGTGTGCTGGGCCGGGCTGGTGTGTGTTTCTGCTGACTGCTCCTGTTTTGTGTTTATATGGATGAGTGGCTCCCTGGGAGAGCATTATGCATCCTTTTCAGCATTTAAAGATTATGTGCATGGTGGCGGCAGAAGCATTAGACAAACAAGGAAATATGTCTTTGATTAAAATATCTTTTATCTCTTTATTGATTAAAAGGCCTAGTTTGGTAATAGATTGTCTCTGCCCCTCCCCTCTGGGCCTCTCTATGCTTTCTTGTGCCTTTTGTTTTTTTTTCCTGTCCCTCCTTCTACAGCCAAGAATAAAAGGGAAAAAAATCACTAAGTGTTTTTAACTATATAACTTGACTGAAGAAATTTAATCTTACCTCTGCATGTGTGTAAATATGTAAATATATATTTATAAGAAGCTGAAGTAATGCTACACACAATGCCACAATCTAGTTATTGTGTTTGGCTTTTTTTTGTGAAAGGTAGCTTAGATGACAGCAACATCTGTATTGTTTGGCACATTCAGAAAAAGAGCAGCCTTGTTTGGTTTTTCAGTGTTTGCTGTTGTGTTTTCACTGCAGGACAAATTGGAGCTGATTATGGAAGATAGGAAGGGAATGAAAACAAATTTTCCAACATAGTCCAGTTAGTCAAACTTGTGACCATGAAGTTTTTTAGATCGAAATGTCATTTTCCCCTTTTGATCATAGGACAGTTCCTAAAAAATTGCTCAGCTGATGAATCAGTTGTTCGACAGGAATTCTTTGAACTTTTGAGACTGTTATTGCAAAGCTTTTTTTGTAAATACTGTGTATTCTAAACCTTTGTGTTTGCAGATTAGAAATCTTTATTTTTTACATGTTTAAAAAGTCAGATCAAATTATCACATTAAAAAAACAATTTGAATCATTTTTAATATTCTTAACATCGAACTTTGAGAGCTACACTGCTAAGCTTCCATTGCTTGCACCTCTTAGGAAAACAGCACATTCATAATTGATCAATTAATGGAATTAGTGGAATTTTCCTTTTCCACTGGCATTTGCACCAAGTAAGTGGAAAAAGTTGGCCCAGAATACTTTTTGAACCTTGACTTCCCTAAAGGGGTCACATGTGGCAGCAGGGTAGACAGACACATTTGCACAAACACAGTGAGTGTCTCGCCTACAATGGCTTGATATTCTCCAGTGGCTTCTAGACATCAGGGTCAGGTCTCGTCTGTACCTCATTAGTCAGGTCACGAGCCAAGCTGGGTGAGAGGCCAGATCATGTCCTCAAGCCAGAGCGTGTTTATCTGTGTCCCTCTGAACACCTTACTGTCACGTTTTTTTGTCCCTGCACTGATGACAAAGAGAGACAAGAAGAAAAGTAAGTGTGATTCAGTGTGTGTGTGTGTGTGTGTGTGTGTGTGTGTGTGTCTTGTGTGCCTGATGGGGAGAAACTGAGCTGAGGCTGAATGAGAACAGATGGAGATGTGCTCTTTAATTAACCCTGCAGAATCACAGGGCTGAAAACAGGCCTCGGTCCGTGAATAACATCCAGCACATCCAGGGTGTGTGTAAGGTGCAATGTTAGTGTATATGACTTGTGTGTGTGTGTGTGTGTGTGTATGGAGTCTGCTTTGGAGTAGCCGGAGCATCGACCCATTCCCCCATCCCCCTTCCCTTGAGCAGGGCGTTTTATTTCTCATTAGCGGGCAGCAAACTGCTGGGGGATGAAATTTGCTAACAGGAATTAAAAGTGCATTAACACATCTGAGAGATTCATTTCTGCTAATAGTTTTATTAGTGCTCTGACCTTTCAGTTCATTAGAGGACTGCAGGAGAAGGGAGGGGTGGAGAGAAGGAGAAAAGAGTGGATAAGAGTCTCAGGGCTCAGTGTACTTGGGCAGACCTTTTGAAAGTGAATGCAATCGCAAAATGGACATTATATTGGCAAATGACTGTACCTGTGAAGCTTTTTTTGACTTGCTGGCTCTAATTGCCTTTTCAAAACTAATAAAAAGTTGTCTACCTCCTTCTCCTTCAAAAGGTTTGCTCTCTTCTCTTGTTTCAAGAGAGGATAATGATGCAAAAGTGCCGCCCACCTGATCTTCCAGAGACTGTTTTAAGATGGTGCCAGCTCAGTCTCAGTGGCCTGATGCTCACCTCCCTCTACTCAATTACCAGAATTTATAACACAGTGTTTTTCAGGTCTGTTAGCGCTTGAGTGTATCACTTATCCAGCCGGTTAATTGTTTATGAACTGTGCCCTCCCCCTCTCTTAAATGAAGTGAGAGAACCAAGAAAGGAGCAGCGAGTGTGACAAGAATGGCATTTGATGGAGGGGAATGGGTCAGAATAGTCAACAGTGTTTTAAATTTTAAGTCGACTAATCAAATCCAGCAGTCGCTAACGATGTCCCTCCTAGAGGCCACAGATAGACAATGAGATAGTGTTTGAATTTACCTTACCAAGGAGGGAGGCTAAAGGGGAATTGATGTTGTTTTCTTTCTGTTTTATTGGAAAGCAAGTGAGACAAGTTACAGTGTAATTTGCTTTCCCCTGTTCCCTATAATTAGCACCTTACAGAAATGAAATAACATTGACGAGAAGGTCAATAATCCTGATCTATAGTGAAATTAATCCTGCTATCGACACAACAAGCAAACAATACAATTAAGAGCAGAGGGAGGAGAGAGCTGAAAAAAGAAAATACAAGGATAGGAGCAGGTCGGAGGAATAGGATGTGTTTTATCTCCTGGGTTCACTGTGCAGAAATCCTATGAAGGTTTCTAATTAATTCATCCATTGTTAATGAAGGCAAAGCGAGGAACTAGGGATTATACATGAGGAGAGGAAGCCACACAATTAGAGATACCAGCCTAATGATTGCTTTTTTAACTTGCTGTTGTTTCTCGCTTGCATTTAGTTGACTTGCTGGGGTGCGTTTATTGGCTTTTTTTTTAAATTGAGCCCAACCTCTCCTGTATGTCACCAAACAGGAGACAACCATAAAAGTGGTTAAATAAACTTCAGATTAAAGTAACTTTTAGTTATGTTTGACTTTGGGTTGGTACTCCAAACGGCAAAGTTGGAAACAAAATATATTGACAAAAAACTATCATCAGTTGTTACTGCTCATGAGCTCCACTAATAAGTGAATGTTAAAAGATTGTACAGAATGTTCAGCACAGATAACCCGTTTATCGACAGATGTTTGAAAAACTGAAATAGTTGTGGTAACAGAAGTGAAAGCAGAACTTCCAGGGAGCACTGCAGCTCCTCGTGTGAGCTCTGAAGGCCTTATCAGACAGTCCGTCCTTCCAGTGAGTTATAGATGTAAAAGGCTCATCCTATAGCCAGTTGCAAAGAAACATAATGCTGAACTACATGAGGATTTCTTAGCTTTTTGCCTATTGTGTCTCTAAATTTCTAACCACCCTGCACAGATATCTTATACTGGCTAAATGTATAAAAGTTAAGATACTCAACTTTTCATTGCTGAACTGACTTACATTGATCATATTATTTCAGCAACTGTATCTAAATGACCGTCAGCCATATTATCCATAACATAAAGTCCTTTTTTTTTTTTTCCTACTTACACACCCAAGTTGCCGTGTGGGTCTGCAAGGATCCATAAGGGGAAAATCTCCTTATCTGCCGATATCAACCCAACTTACAGAGAGTAGAGATGGCATGTAATAATCAAAGCGGCCCTCACACTGAATTTAGGCCATTGGTCGGCATCCTTTTCCTCAGTATTAAAAACAGAAAATAATGCAAAATATCTTTAAAACATGATACACATCCAAATAACATCTTTCTGCTGGCACTGATTTAAGGAATAGACCAAAGCGCAAACCTGGTTTTCAGTCACATTACTTATACATCTACAAAAAACTATAGCAGGAAGCTCTGTCCTGTCAGCCTGTAGCAGATAATGCCAGTGACAGAAGGGGCATGGTGCTGTTTCCAGCTGAGTAGTTTTAACTGGCGTTTGGACCGGCCTGGGGGATCCAGAGGGGAGCAATGGCCGAGTGTGGTGGGCTGTCGGAAGGATGGTGCATCTGAGCGTCGCAGGGCGAAGAAGGATTGCCTTTCAAGAATTACGAGCTATTAAATCAGAGCCTGGAAATCTCAAGGTTCCCCAAGACTGCTGCACAAGGAATCTGGGCTGGAGAAATATTGTTTATGGTTTAAAAGGCCTGGCGATGGATTTATAAAAGAAACATTCATCATTGCAGGAAAACGGAACAAAACATTCCGGAAATAAATACTCACTCTATAGGTATACTTGTCACCCAGACAGCACAATAACAAGTGAATTGGGAGGGAGATCCTTCATTTGCTGGCAGCTAGCCCCCAAGCATGCTCTGTGTGAGTCTGTGTGTGTGCGTGTGGGCACACAGCGGTTGGTTTGAGTGTGCACGGCAAAATCTTATTGCACAATGAAACAGATTAGTATTTTTGATCTAAATGTCCCAACTTGTTCAATTTGCATGCCATTGTTGTTGAGTGGAAACCATGACTTTTATAGGAACTGAGAAAAACACGCATTTTTAAAATGATAACTGTGAGTTGTTAAAGTTATTTTGTTATCATATACTGTAATTTCTGGACTATAAGCCGCTACTTTTTTCACACGCTTTGAACCCTGCGGCTTAAACTACAATGCGGCTAATTTATGGACGAAAATAAACAAGAAAATTTGTGACGAAGTAATTCTGAGGCTATTAAATTCCGACACGGAAGAAGACAGCTTTAGTGGTTGTAGTTGTTAAATTTAGCGGGTGCGGCTTCTATTCAGGTGCTGCTTATAGTCCGAAAAGTACGGTATATAATCTGATACTTAAATGTCTCTAAAACCCAAAGAAATACACAGGGGGAAGTCACTGACAGAAATTCAGAAAAGTTGAAATAAAATGAGAACATATTTAGATAAAGGGTTTCAGCCCAAGAGTGAAAATGATGAAATATATTATATATTATGATAATATTATAAAACAGTAGTTTAATAAATTTGTGATTTACGGTTTTTTCCTGACTGTCTGTAGAAAAACTTTAAACTAGAATATTATTGTTTTCTTTCTCATTCTTTTCCACTTGACCTCCAGTAAAGACAATTAACAGTATGGATTATTTCTGGCTGACCCTCCCCTGGAATACAAAAATATGGCTTTTGTAAAGTAGCATTTTACAGGAAGGTAATGGGTTTTGGTCAGTGATGTGACCTTGAGACAGTGTTAGTGATCAATGCTGTAGTCTGTGCTGTCTGTGTACAAGAAGTGCATTGACCAGGTAGATATACTGCTTTATGCTGTTGTGCCAAGCGGCCCGGCAGTAGTAATACTGTGCTGTAATACCAGTTGGTTTGTGTAACAGTCTGTATAATTTGTTAAATTATACATCATGCAGTATTTCTATGATTCACTCTGCTGGTGGTTGCTGGTTTTGATAAAATAAGAGGATCAGAAGTGAGAAGAGTAAATCTGTAAACCATGAACATCTGTACAAATCTCATGGCCATCCATGAATAAATTGTCATAAATTATCAAAGTTTTTGGAGAATATTTTTCTGGTCAGTCTCATTATAGTTTCAGTCAAATTATATTTAGTCATGTTTGTTGACTTCCTTCCTCAAACTTAGACTGGTGTGACCTCTGAAGTTAGTGCCGGGCGAAATAATGAAATCCACTGAAATCCACCTTGCTTAAAATAAAGTATTCCTCTGAGTTTGAACATAGTTGGAAACTTTTAGAATAATGTCAAAATATATGACAATAGCTAGAACAGCTAGAATACAATAGCTACAAGACAAAGCTGTTTTTAGATATTTTATTGCAGACATGCTACATATGTGTTCCAAACTTCCACCTTGTTTTAATGTAAAAAAGGAATATTTGTAAAGTCATGTTCTTTGCACGCAATATGTCATCTTCAAAACTCTCTTCTCCCTCAGCTGGTCATAATGTCTAAAATCACATGTTCCTATATGGACGCACTTTCAAATTCCTTATCTGTTATGTCGTCATATTCATGGACCCACTGAGGAATAGCATGGGCTGTGGCCAGGCATTTCGTGATAGCATCGATTGATAAATCTATAACATTATGCATATTGACTGGTATTGATGAGTTGGGATTTGATCAATGCCGTGCTCTTATACACACGTGGCCTCTTGGGGATTTGTGATGAGGAGAAAGTGTCCGTAGAATGAAAATGAGAACACAGGAAGAATAGAACTGACGAATAGAAAACAGTGATGGAGTGGTGTGACAGATACAAGAACCCTGGGAGAATTCCCCGTTTGAACCAGACGTGTTGTGCGAGTTGTTGGGGCAACATATGTGGGTGTAGAGATAAGTGTGTGAGGGTCCACGCGAACATGAAGCTAGTATGCATGAGTCTCGAGGTCCAGAAAGGCAAGCTGCTGACAGTCAGTGGGCAGACGTGTGTATATGTCAGCCCGAGTGTGTCTGTGTGTGTTTTTGATGGATGGGCTGGCAGGGCAAGGCCGCAGATAAGAGTGCAAACAAACTAGGTAATAAATGAGAGCCACAGAGGAGCAGTGATGGGGCCCACTCTCAAGCTCCTGATGCATGCCGACCAGCACCGGCAGCCATTTGTATCAGAGAAATGAGGAGGCTGTCACTGGGATGAAGAGACAGTGTTCATCCCGAAAGATGAGAAAGGTCTCCCTTTCCTGCTTTCTTTTTCTCTCCCGTCTCTCTTCATGGCTCTCTTGGCCTCACACACACACACACACGCACACACAGAGAGACACGCACAAAACACACTTGCACTGTGGGTTTCATCTCTGCAGGGGACTAATCAGGGCGAGGTAGGGTGCTAATGTAGGCCATAATGAGTGGAGCTTTCAGTGACACATCACACACCACTAGCCCTGTTAGGGGAATGCACAGTGGTGAAGCTGCTGCTTATGCCACACACACACACACACAGATTCAAACGCAGGTGTAACTCCCAGCCTGGTGTCACCTGGGGACAGTAACTTCACAACAAAACTGACAAGGAGCAAAGTGAGAGGAGGAGAAGGTGAGGATTAAGTTTTGGTTGATAAAGTTAAAGTGAGCAAAACTGAAGTGTTATGTACATTCACTTATGTATCATATGATTTCACTTGAGTGCATTTTATAGAGATCAGCTCACTTTCACTGAATTATAATTACCCAACCGTGGAAGTTGCTACTTACCGTTCAGACCAAGATTTTACACTCAAAACACGAGATGAGATAAAATAAATATAACAGATGCTATCATTCAAGTTGTTGAGAATATAATGATGCACCACCTGCATCTGTTAACATACTGTTAGACAATAGGAAGTCACTTATTCACTTCTTTGGTGGAATGTGATGTAGCTCCAGAATGGATCATCATAACTCCTTTACTTCTACATAGTATTTAATTACACCAATGCTGAATATTTTAATGCAGGATCTTTATGTTTGAGTATTCCTCTATTTTTGACATGTCTACTCAAGTTAAGAATTTACCTCAAGGTGAGAGAAAGACAGGAGAGGAAAGAAGGAAAACATGCTGCATGAAAGGATGCTCCAGGACAAACTCTGTTTATGTGCGTGTGTTTTTTTTTTTTTGTTTGCTATTGGTTTGTTATTTACATTTGTGCTAAATCTAGGTGTGCAATTCTTCATCACGGTGACGGCCAGTGTTCTGTGTGCCACCCAGACGCTGTAAGCACAGCCTTGTAAAGCAATGGGGCCAGGATGCATGTGCTTGCTTTATTTGTTTATTTATTTGTGTGTGTATGTGTGTTTTTTTTTTTTCCCCCAGCACTGGGCTACAGCTGGGGGAAGAGGAATTTGGGCCTGCACCTGCACGGGGATAATTAATGTGGACTGAGTGGTACCTAAATAAATCAGTGCCTCTTGCAGCCTCAATAGGACTTTTCTGTTTAGGGTCAAAATCTTCCCACTCTGCACTGGATTAATCATGCCTGCAAGCAGAGACGATGTACAGGCAACAAGGACACAAGCTGTGTTTGCGTGCGTGCGTATGTGTGTTTGTTTTGTTTTGTGTGTCTGCGCCAGTTGTCCTCTCACTGAGAAGCTGCGAGGCAATTTTTTTTGTTTTCCCTCCACACCTCCATCCTTAGCACTGTAATCTCTTAGAGGACAAACAAAACAACGGAAAGTCATAATTTTCACAGTTGTATAATTAGTCCCACCTTCTCTGCTACAGTGATGAATAGGTGAACCTTTTGTTTGCATTTGTCATGCTGCGGTGGCATTGTCACAGATGTGAGAACGTGTGATGCAGAGGTGTGGAAGGGGTCAATGCATACAGTGCTGGGTGTAGATGCAGGCTTATGATGAGATGTTTGTGTGTGTGTTTTGGGCCTCTGGCATTTCGCTATCCCTCTCATTCTCTTCTGTGCATATATTTGCAGTAAGGCCTCTCTAGTCGAGTTGTCCCTGGTCTACTGAGTGCTTAACTCCTCTTCCTATTGCAATCTCTGCTATCGAGTGTGCTGTTCTAGTCCAGTGCAGATCTACGCCCTACTCCGTCCACTCCTATCTCCCAGACTGATGGCCTCTGATTGATCTCATCACCTTCCTCATCTATTATTCATGCTACCTTTTTATGTCCTCATGGAGGAAGGGCAAAAAGTGGAAAGTAGACACTACATGTTTGGTGGCTTGAAGGCAAAAGAAACAAGCCTACTCACAATTAGGAAGTTCATGTTTTTTGCAATCTGACTCATCCAGCCCTAAACATGTGTTCAAAACCCCCCAACCTGATTGATCTGTATAATGGAATGAAATAGCTTTAGAATTGCCTCCCCATGGGGGTACGCAGAGATGGGCACAGGGACAGAGAGACGTGTACTCATGGCTGTTTGGGGAGGAAATTAATGGTGCATTTTTGTTATTATAATGTTATTTAATGATGCAATTCGTCTAATAAAAAGAACATTTTTTAACATTTACACGTTCATTTACACGTTGCCTCCTTCACAGAGGGGAAACCCAGTGGGCCAATACAAACATCTCACTCCTCTCAACACTCAGAGTGCTGCAGGCCTTTTTATTGCATTGTGATGGATGATTTCACTTTGGCATTTTTCACCACCGTGCAACATCCAAATACACCCCCTCCCCATTTGAGTGCATAAGGAGGCCATCCTATATTCACAAAGCCGACATCTAATGCATATTGAGTGTGTTTTGTAAAGGATCATTTGATTGTCTTGTAAATGAAGCTCTGCCTCTCAGCTGCTAATTTAGCCAGATTCCATGTCATTAGAAAGAGGAAGGAGAAAAAACGACAAGAAGCATTCTTTGAGATATTAACCCTTTTTTGATTTCAAATAGCCATCACTGCAACTGACGCAAGGATTGCTAGAAATATCTCAGATTATACAGAGGTGTAAGAGTGCTACAGTGATAAAATAAAGTTAAAGGGATGGAAAACAAAAGGCAGACTGTCCATCTTGCTCCTTCTTTACCTTTCTTTTACTCTTTACCTGTCACCTTCTTAAGGAGGAGGCTGATAATTATAAAAATTCCATCTCAGAATAAAACATTTGGTTTAAAACGTTTATAAAAACAAGAAAATTAAGACTTATAGTGGTTGTGCTGCATTCCATTTTGTCATGATTTATGTGTTATAAATCAGTTGCTTCCCTTTCTTCCACAGTTGTGCATTTTGCCCCTCCCAAAGGTTCACAATGACTCTGTCAGGCAGTAGCATGTTAAGTTCAGCTTTCTGAGGTCAAGGGAGTCTTGTTTTGATCAAGCAAGATGCTTTTTGGATTTTTATGCTTGTTTTTCCTTGTTATTGCAGTATAACTGCTTGAAGCAGAAGAATCTTAGTTCAGCAATCCTTTTTCGCATTTTATACACCACAGACAAACAACATCATGGCAAAAATTATGCAGAAATAAGTTTTTATAAACTTTTATTTATATTATAATTATGTTTGTTTTTTCAGTTAGTGTATCTCTAAAATAAAAATGCACTGTTAGAAAGACACCTAGTTTTTTTTAAAAAAAGGATGAATGCATAATATTGTCCAAATAAATTAACTTTTGTGATCTCACTGTTTACTGAAAAAACAGTCAGGATTTTGATTTTCATCATATTCAAGCAGCCCTGTCCTTCGTCCCCCACTCCCACCTTCTCATTCTGTGCTTCTATCTTTTTAGAGGATGTGCAAGTGTATCTGGTTTCCTGAAGCGTTTAGCATCTTGGCCACAAAACCCGGACAGGAAGCCCACTCTATTTGCAATGTATCAATTGCTCCGAACAACACTTACCTTACCTCCACCTCCCCTCATTCTGCAGCTGGCTCAGCACACACTTCTCACATACCTTCACTCAGTTAAATCTGCAAATGCACACAAGACTTTTTTTTTCCTGTGACGTTTAGTACCGTGAATATACTGTAACCAAGCATGCAGTCTTCATCAGCACCAACACATTAAACTTAATGGACAAATGCTTCCCTTTGTACACACACATACAAACACGCACACACACACACACACACAAACAGAATCTGACCTTGGCTCCAGTTAGTCCTTGGGTTCATCCTCCGGCCAAGCTGGCAAGTCAAATGGGTCCGGCGGCCAAGACAGTGGCCCCAGCCGCTGAAAGGCTGCCGTCATCTGTTACACAGAAAGACACAAAGA
The DNA here is from genome assembly GCA_034780835.1 of Ctenochaetus striatus. Classification (NCBI taxonomy): domain Eukaryota; kingdom Metazoa; phylum Chordata; class Actinopteri; order Acanthuriformes; family Acanthuridae; genus Ctenochaetus; species Ctenochaetus striatus. The sequence continues at coordinate 12,402,909 of JAUZTA010000003.1, forward strand.
GCAACAAAAGCAGACACAATGTAGAGGAGGACAGAAATAACTATTTGAAATTTAAGAATACAAGCGATGAAAAAAGAAAATAACAGATTTTGTGTTTTTGTGTGTTTATTTATTGTATCTGTGAGTATAATGCAAGTGTGTATGCACCAGCATTTCTTGCATGTTAGCAAAAATGTTTGGGTCTGTGTGGATGCAAGTGCATACGACTTCACACACATATGCATGCAAATGTTTATGAATGCATACGTGTGTGTCGGAGAGCAGGAATAAGTGCCTGGGGTGATGCCTTTTGAAAGGCACTTTAGAAATTAAACCAGTGCCACTGTTCTGTAATGGGCCTTAAATGATCCAGAAAACACAAGATATATTGAGCATTTAATGAAACACACAACACACTCCTTAATTCTGCTCTCAGCCTTGCCAACGTGTTTGCAAAACCTGCCTTACGTCTGGAACACACATACAGTCATACGCATAAATTTTACTGATGTTTGTTCTTATTTATTCATTCTAGTTTGCTTCTTTTAACATCCAGATTGCCTTTTTTAACTTAATATCTTTTATCAATTCAAGTCTTCTCATAATTACTTTTTACATTTTTTTCTATAAATGTATGACCAAACTAAAGATGGTAATTGAACTAAAAATCATTTAAATCATTCTCTATTCCAACATAATACCAATCCCAAGACCACAACAGTGCTTTTTGCATGATCATACTTACAGTAAAATAAACCAAATTTTCGGCACAGGCCAAAAGAAATCAGTTTCTCAAATGTTAAATGTTGTTAAAACCCAATCACTTGTATAAGAACTCTTCCAAGTAAAATAGCCTAATTTAGCAGAGCTGATTGATTGAAATCAGGAACTCTCCCACAAAAGAATAAGATTATAGATTGAATTGAACAAACTGTGGGTACATGATAGTTTTTGGATACCTTTTATGTTTTTGTCTCAAAAACCATTGAGGTTTAATACACAGCTCTGATTTATAAATATGACAAAGCAATCATTGAAGAGAGTAGTCCTGAATACTCAGTTCGGCAGTGGTCTGGTGTGCTTGGTTACGGTGCACACTTCAAAGCTCAGTGCAGAAATCTACCTTCCCTATACGTTTAACTGCAGAGAGCAGAGAAGCAGTCACTTTCTTTCTCATTGTCTGTGAATGTCCTTTGTGGTTTGGCCATACATTAATAATGTAAAGGTAATGATCTCTAGACTAAAGGCCCTGTCCTGTCTTGTCTCCCCCTTCCCTCCCACTCTCTTGCTCTCCCTCCCCCCCTGTCTGTCTGTAGAGAAGAGGGTCAGGCAGAAAAGAGAAGCGATTGTTGGCCAAAGAGGGTCAGTAAAAGAAACAGAGGAATTCCTGGCTGTGCTGTAGAAACAACGCAGGCAGCGTTTGGCCTCATTGATTTCTTGAGGAAAAAAGGAAGGAAGCAAAGAATCATTCTGAGAAAACATCGCCCCTTTGCCTTTCCTTAGCATGTGAAGTCTGGTCTTACAGAATGATGGATGGGAAACTTGCACTGTGGCCTCCGATGTCCTCTCCTCTTCCTCTCTCCTTATCCTCCTCCTCTTCCTCCTCTAGACACACACACACACACACACACACACACTCACTCAGATGCACAGTGTTAGCGAGTGATGGATGGGGAGCTGGCAGTGTGGCAGTAATAGCAGACACCCAGAAATACACTGCCACTTATTCATTTGTCTCCGTATTCACATCTTTATTTATGTCTGGCCCCATACAAACATCTAAATATAGACATACATTGTAAAAAAAAAAGTGCTTTTCTTAATGTGAAACTCAAACTTTTTTGTCTTTAATAAAACATGTCTATAGCCCTTAAAATGCACTGTGTACTAAAATTCTAATATCTTCAAAAAAGAAGCGTATAGTAGTCCTTGCACAAAGTTTATATTACATGATTTATGTTAAACTTGATTTAATTGAAGCTTGGTTTGTTTTGTGACTCTGATTCGTTACTTGAGACTCCGTTTTTGGAGCGAACATCTCTCTCCTCTCCAAAATTATGGTTTTGGACCGTTTTAGAATATGCAGGAATGATTGGCAGCAGACCGCTTACACAACATTACACATTATTAATCATGTT
>JAUZTA010000003.1:12475488-12489276 GCA_034780835.1 Ctenochaetus striatus
GTTAATACAGCAGTCATAATTTTTTTTTTAAAGAAAACTCACTCATAGGTATAGCATAAACTTTCCATGACCACTTTACTTTGTTGTTAATATCTTGAGTTGAGCAGATGGTAAACTTGGGGCTTTGTGCTTCTATATGCATTACTTCTCCTTAGCAAACTGTCTGCTTCACCCTCAGGCTTGAATGGAGCCTCCCTGGGGAGAGTCGCAATACCATCGGGCCTACTTATACCTCTGAATATGCTGCTGGGTCCACTGTTCGATTGTATTAGTGTAATGACCAACACTGTATACAAGTGTTAAATGATGTTTTCCCTGCATTACAATAATGCTTATTCCGTGCACGAGTGCAAGACAAAGTTTATTATGTCTCCTGCAGATCGATAGAAACTTAGGTTTATAAATACAGATTAGCATAGTGAATAACAATTAAGAGGACGAGTAGATCGATATCAGTCACCAAAATAAGTTGGCTTCAGACAAAGCTTCTCTGGGGATTTCCAGCCAGCTTAGCCTCTGACTCACTACTGGGAGCAACAACAGTTACCCAGGGGAGAGCAGGCTGAGTAAGGGATGGGATTGTGAGGAGGAGGAATTAACAGTTTGAAATTTTTGACAGAGTGGTACATGGAGAAGCAGGAACAAGGGAAGACTATGAAGGCATTTGGAGGGAGGCTGATGGTAGAATAAAGGAATGGATGATGGAGAAAAGCAAGGATGTAAAGGATTAGCAAGGATGATAAAAAAAAAACGCAGAGGAGAAGTGAGGAGATAGAATTAGAAAGGATAAGAAAGACAAGATTTGAAAGAAAGGAAAAATGGGAGCCTTAGATGATGGAAAGGATTGGACAAGAAAAAGAGGAGCACGCGTGGAGAGAGGGTGCTCTGCGGGGAAGTGGGGTGCTAATTCAGAGAATGGATGTGAATAGCAGCCAAGGCATTTTTGTATTAACATAATTAACAGATGGTGTTAGTGATTAGGTTACATGCGATTCAGGAAGCCATGGTTGTTAGCTGAGTGTTAAGGCTGCACATTCTGTCAGCTGGAAAAAAGATCGGAAAAGAACAATGTCAGTGGAGGGAATTAAATCAACAACACCTACACACATCTAAACACACAACTGTGGGGGGAAGTGGGGCACGCCCGCACGCTCACATTCGCACAGATGCCTGTGCATAAGTGTGTGCGCACAAGCACCCGCACACAATGACGTACGGCACACAAACACACTCATGCATGGATACACACACTCTTTACACACACATAATGAGCAGAAAGTCCAATTGCAGACTTAAAATGCAGTGTTTCTGGGTTTTTTTAGTGTACCGGTGAGAGACATAAAGGCATTTTATGAGCCATGGCCCACTTTCAAAGCTTTGTCTGCTATAAACGCAGCTTTGATATGAGAATAGTGACATGCTGCTGGGAGAAGACTCTTTGTGACTCAGTAAAATATAAAAATAGTCCTGTTGGCTGGCTAATGTGAACATGGCTATGCCTTTTGTTCTGCATGCTATTGTCTGTAACTATAGGCAGCAATGTGTGTATGTGTGTGCGAGGGAAACAGGAGAGAGATTACACCTGCTGTGTTTATGCATTTATGTATCTGTGTATGTTTTGTATTATTGCTTTCGTCTGGCCTATTGAGTTGCTTATACAGCACAGTTCCCACCAGTTGTAGTTTGGTCTTTCACCTGTTTGATATTATTGTATTACTCACATCATGTCTGCTGCCATGTGAATGTGTCTGTCTGTGTTTGTGTCTGTCTGTATCTCTGTCTATCTCATCTGCCAATTGGTTTGTTTTTCCTGTATACTAACAGCAATGAGTTGACTTGTCTGATAAGTCTGTGTACCATGTGAACAGACAGACAGACTATACAGTGGAAACAATTTGCCTCGGAGCAATAGGTACGTGTGCACATGTGTCAGTTTGAATGTGTGTGTGTGTGTGTGTGTATGTATTTGCGTGGTGTCTGTGTCTTCAAAGCAATCTGGTTTTAATGATCGTGGGATATTGTCCAGCATGTAATTCAGACAGGCAGGAATGTGTTTGGATGTGTTCTCTGTGTGTGTGTGTGTGTGTGTGTGTGTGTGTGTGTGTGTCTGCTTGTGTATGTGTGTCTGTTCTACTTGTGTGTGTTTGTAGGTGCATTTGTCAGTTGGTCTGCATCCAACAGTCTTAAGAGTGTCCTTGTCCAGTGGGGACCAGCATGATTATGACTGGCCCTCTGGTGGTTTGCAAATCAATCACAGGTCCTCAAACTCAGACCAAAAACTCTGACAGTGACTACTCGTTTCCTGGAACGATCCGCCCCCTTAAATAACCTCACATGGTTTCAATGACTTCTGCTCTGTCATCAGGCAAGCTGGCGTGTGATGGTACTGGGTGAATCCGTCCGCCCAAGGCTGCTTGGACAATATAAAATGGGTCATTCAGTTTCTTCCTCTCTCTTTCTGGCTCTTTGTTGATGTGTTTGGTATAAACTGGCAGTTCGGAGGCTCATTAGTGGTTGATGGATTGATCCTCGCTGAGGAATTCCTTCAAACCCAAAGCCAACTTCGGGCTTCAGTTCCAGCTCTCTGAGTGTGTCACAGCTTTATCTTGTCTCTTAATCCAGAATCATGATAGACTCATTAATCAGTGATTTGACCTGTTTCCTAAGAATAGTAATTTATATCTAATTTATTTATTTTATAGCTAATAAATGTTACATAACTTCATTCAGCAGTTTAGCAGCACTATGCTCTGTGTTTAGCCAGTTAGTTTTGTTAGCTTTTAAAAAATTTCCAACACTATTATATTTCTTCTTTTTTTTCTTTCTAATAGCAACCATGAGAAGTAGAAAAATAGTGATTATTGGTATCACTTTAAAAAACATATCTTGCATCCAGAGCTTCAACTCTTTCATATTGCTTTTACAGTCACCTACTGGTAGCTCTACCATTCTCATGCCCACATCCAGCCATACACTCTTCTGTGGTTCAACTTAAATCCACAGCAGTCCAGAGTGGGATCAATGCAGCATTAGAGTGATGGCATGCTGTGACTGGGCTTGGGTCATTTTATGGCGTGGACATGGAAATAGAGGATCAATCAGAGCCATGATATCTTATTACTAACGTTAATTCACCCAGAGCCGTATGGATCCGTGCATTAGCCTGGCTGAGTCTTGATTTAGAGCATTGAGAATTGGAATTGAGTGTGGAAAGAACTGTGTGTGTGTGTGAGTATGTGAGTGTGTGTGTGTGTGCGATAGTGTACACAGTGTCCAATGTAACATTTAACTGGCCCCTTGTATATTTTCACAGGCCCAGCAGTCAAAAGATTAAAATAGCTTCTCATCCACAATTTAATAATTTATGATAACAGTTCAGTCTATATGAATTGAGAACATGACAGCATTCATTTGGAGGCCATGTTAAGTCCCCCCATTCACCCCTAAAAGAAGAAACCTTATATTAAGGCTGCACAATAATGACCAAAATGATTGTCCCGATTATTTTGATTAATACCAGTTCCCCATTATTTATCAAGGTTGTTCACTGATTTTAGGAACAGAATATTTTCATTGCATTTTCCCATAGTAAAGGACAACTTTCACTTCCTTGTTATGTTGTATTCCTGCTAATGTACAAACCTTTGGATCTCAATAATACTGGTTATTATTGAAGGTTCGTTTCCAGGAAGCAAAGAAGAAATAAAATTGCACCGAAAGATTTTACCCCAAGTTAAAACAACAGAGCACTGCTTTCACTCAACAGGACAGACTGTTTAGCATCACTGTTATGGAGGTCTGATGGAGGCTGGAAAAGAATCAGGATTTAATGAGGTCATGTTAGGCCATGAAGAAGAATGTCTTCTTGGCCTTCATGCTTTTATTGTACAACAGTTCATGGAATTTTTTTTGAACAAGTTCATTGTGTTGCTTTGTGGCGCAGACACAAGTCTTGTGCAGTCTTTGCATATGATGTGTTCTTGCTTAATATCACTCACCCTGAATCTGAATTATAAACCTCCAGCAGCGAACGATCCCGAGCGAAGGGACAATCACTCTGCCTTGTGCTTTAGACATTTGATTTTTGTTTTGCCTGTCTGCTCTCTGTTGTTAATCAGCTAACCTCTCTTGTTCCTGCAGGCTGCACACACGGTGGCATGACCTCAAAAATGTAGCCAAAACATCCTTATTGCCCCCTGGTGGCTGGCTGTCATTTAGAGAATGGCATGATTTGCCGATCATGCAGTTTGAACTTAAATATTAAAGTCAGTCATGTTCATTTATTCGTGGGAAGCTAAAATTGTGATTGTGATTAGTGTTCAATTCATTTGCAGGGCTACCCTTTATTGCGATGTGATCCCTTTGGCCAAGTCTGGACCAAACAATTGGATTTTGATCCCGATGAATAGAGTCGGTAGTCTTTTTATTCTCATATGTATTTGGAAAACTGGATGCAAGAAAAAGAGCTGTGTTTGGATGTGAGGAGAGGAGAAGATCAAACTTCTAATGGATGTGGATAAACTCCTGGTGCCAGTTCCATCTTGTGTTAAATTCCTAATGTGTCACTGTGATACATTCAACAATATAATCCCTCTCGTTCTGTTGCAGTTATTGAACAAAGTGACAGAGTGATTGTTACCAGATGGTGGGAACTACATATGAAGTGGCCTACTGTATTAGAACCATGCAAGTCACAGAATTTTTTACCACATGTTCCTCAGTAAGTTTCACAATAATATCTTGTCCACTGAAACACTAGAAGGCTTTTAATTTGAAAGAAACAGGATCTTTTGACTTTGGGAGAGTAGCCTGGCCTGCTACAGTTTGAAGCAAAAGGAAAATGCACGGGAAATGTAGCAATGAAGACAGTAGTGATTGCTAGTGACAGCAACTTTTCAAACAGACGAAGACATTAATTGGCTGAATTCAAACAACTCTTGAGTATTAAAACCAAGAGTTTGTGCACCTGGTAGTGATACCGTATTAATATTAGTATAGCAGCAACAAAATTAACCGGTTTATTCATGCTTCTATCTTTTTCAATCTCCATTTAGTCAAATGCTGTATGTAACACAACTGAAATCAGGATATTCCTCTCAAGATGAGCGTGAAAGAGAATAAAGTCATATACTTCCTTCCTCAACCCTGGGAAGTCAAGACAAACCTCTGCCAGCCTCAACAGCTTCACATATGAAACAAAGCCGGTCTACTGGAGCTGGTCATCAGTCACACGGGCCCTGTTGCTGGTGCCTCCCGGGAATGTTTCCTGGTGTACAATATTTCTGAGGAGTTGGGCTTTGCCAGAGTGAGGTCGCCCTGAAAGCATGTTTTATTCATCCAGCCTGTCACTCGGGGTGGCTTGTTTTGGTTTTTGTTTAATGTTACTTCTGAAGACCAGCATGTGTGCGCCCGTGTGTGTGTGTTTAGTTGCTATTTTGGTGTGACGGTCTTCAGTTCCCTCTCTCTTTTGCTCTCTCGTTTCTGCATTGATACTTATGTGTGCGTGTGTGTGGGTGTGTGTGAGTGTGTGTGAGAATAAGTCTGTGCATGTGTTTGTGTGGGTGTTTCATCCCTGGAGAGATGAAAAGCCCGGGACCATATGTTATGCAGCAGTAGGCCACAACAGACAGCGCCGTTGCAGGGTTCAACAGTAAGGATTGCCTGATGACTGAAGGCCAGTTTGAGGTTCATGTGGACCAGTTTTATGGTTTGACCAATCCAGAGCGCCCCCTGAGGAGTGGAACAATGGTTCAAAAACAAGATCAACTTTAACACTATGTTTGGACTTCAAAAATATGAAGTTAAATGCATTTTTGTGATTTTAACATGCACTATACTCAGTTTTTTTGGTAAAACAGTTAAACAATTAATGGCAGGGAATTTATGGGAGCCCCAGGAAAGGGGTAAGATTGCATCTTACTGTGTGCCAGATAATAGAGTAGCTGTCTTGTGTGGCCCTTGCAGCTTTTGTTTTTTGTGGCGTGAACGTCCGTGCGGTTTTTCTTCCTGGGGATGCTCCTGTTTGTTGAAAAGACACAACTGGTGTGAGGTCTCCCCCAAGGCAGCAGTGAAAGTTGGCAGGGGCGCTTACTAGCACCATCGTGCATGAGGAATTAGTCATTCCCACTTCAATCGAGCAAAGACTGTTTCACATTAGATAAAAATATCTAGTCTTTTAGCATTTAGTCAGCCATCGCTGCTTCTCCTTGACACCCAGTGTTCATTCAAAATGCAAAACTTGTGGCTGCTTTGCAGCTAAAGTCTCTCTGGATTGTGATGTTGAATAAAAGCCATACTGTTACGAGGTTACTGTGAGTTAAATATGTACAGTTCAAACATTATTACTAATAATATCACCTAACAGGATCACACACATGAAGCAGACAACAGCTGGAGGCATGTATGTTGCTAAAACAATGTCCAATTACTGAATCCAATTAGAGAAAACAGAAAATACTCAGCATGAAAAATGTCAACTTTTTTTGGTGCTCTAATACCTCAAGGGTCAAAGTCAGCATTTCTACATTAATAACCCTGATAGTACAACAATATCAACGTCTAATATTCACCATGATGTTGCTGAGTCACTATTCCAAATTTTTCTGTTTTTTGTAACGGAACATAACCTCAGTATTTTCGCAGATGGTACACGATAAACGTTCTCCAGGAGAGGGAATGTTTTATGTTCTCTGAATTAAAAGAGGCCATTTAATGAGAGATAGAGGAAGTGTGCTTTTAACCGCAGCATTAAGAGAAGCAACAACAAATTAAGATGAACAGATCAGAAAATGGAGGAGTTTTTTTTTCAGAAGTATGATTAGGTATACAAATTAAATTAGGCAATAAGGAAAAGACACAATGAAAAGCCTGTTTTTTTCTCCTAAAGCTCATCTTCTAAAGACTCAGTTACAACAAGCTAGAGGCCATTGGAATTTGGAATGGATCAAATGTTATATAAAATCATTAAATACTTTATTTATGAATTGCCTAAATGTGTGACATGGTGGTAATTTTAATATTTGCTTTGTAGCTTGTTTCTCTATCAAAGTCAACAAAACACAAGTCTTTAACCTTGAACAGTGAACATTGCTATTGCAAGCCCTTCTGCTTTCTTGGCAGCACGAGACACCAGATCCCACACAGGCCAGTATCATATCATGAAATAAAAACCATATCTGGAATTTATTTTGAGTGTATCAATTACAGCATGTGCTCACAGATTCTTGACGAATGAACCTGATGATAGGGTACAGAGCCACTAATCCTAAACTCTCCTCTTCTACTGAAGCTCAAATTACCACTGGTTTGACCACAAACAATGAAAAACAAATACCTACCTTTTAATTTTCACAAATACTCTCAAAATTCAAATTTAATGTACCCTCTTGCATCGCTATGTTTAAAAAAAAAATGACTTATTCAATTTAAGAGAGGGACACTGATTTCAGTCCAACTGAATTTACATAATCAAAACAAGCGCTGAGGCAGTTTTTTACTCAGTGGGACTTGCATAGAGGAGACAAAAGCAAACACCAACTGTATACAAACATTTTCCAGCTAATTTGCCCGTGGCCTAATGCAGCATGCTCGAAAACAGAGACAACTACAATAAAACAAACTTGACGCCACGGTGGTATTAGTGGGTCTCAGTAAATATTCTGTGGTGAAAGACTAATCTCTCCAATCACGGCTGGAGAATTGGTTTTACAGAAAGCATCAGACAGAATAATCGACGACAGAATCGAATGCCCTGCAGTGATGAGTAGAAAAATACTGTGTGTGATCAAAATGGAACCCTAAACCCTGTTGCATAACTCTGTTTTTTAAGAGTTTTAACAAATGATATTTTTGTATTAAATGTTAGTGTGACTGTTGTGGGTGATCACAGATGTTTGGTTGCTTATACACAATTTTTAGGGAAGTGGATGTGCTGATACTTGCAGATTTAGCAAAATCCACCCTGTTTATAACCACAGTCTTGCAGTTTGCTCCTCCTGATGTAACCATATACTTTCACATGCTAACTTAATCACACAAGCAACAACACACAGATAAGTCTGTGTGACCATCAACAGTTGCTTGGATTTCTAAATCTATCTGCTCCTTAATGCAAATACACTTCTGCACTGTTACTGATCACCAATACAGCAAGCTCAACAGTAGAAAGACATTTACAATTAATTTCTTTGTTTTCAGCCTACTGACATTATCCTAGTTTAAATGTTCTGAATGCCAGCAGGCAGGAATACGACCACTGTTTACACAAGCACCTATACACCACCCACTCACGCAGACGTCTCTGTATCCTCTTGTGTAATAAGAGAGGGCAATCGATACTGTCACACTGAAAAATCAGAACAAAGAAAGAGACCAAAGTAAAATTGACAGACAGGTGGGGGAGTAACAAGTTTAAAGTTAATTTGCGCTCCCTCTCCCCGTCTTTCTCATATTGTCTCTGGAAGACTCTCCTCCCCTTCATCTCGCCTCCTGCTTTCTATTTTTTTCCCTCTATCTACTCACACACACCTTCCCTGTAGAGGTCATTTTAAAGACAAGGTTTGGTCCAATCAAACTGAAGTTGTATAGCCCTAGTTGTGGCTGCCTGATTGAGAGTGACATTGACACGATTACGACAGACAAACTAGATTAAGAACGACGTGGCACTCCCTCCCTTTCTCCGTCTACCCTCTGTTCTTCTCCGTCTCCCCTGTTCTCCCTCCTTCATTCCTCTTTGCTCTTGCAGTCTTTGAGTACACTGTTGTATTTCATGCAGACTTTGCCCTCTAACAACACTCTAAAACTCAGCTTTACTCAGTTTTGTGTTTCTCCCGACTCTCTCCGACGAAAACTTGCATATAGCTCCAGCTGCTCAAGATGAGCCCAGTTCAAGTATGTGGGCTGCTTCTAGCAAAGAGCAATTCCATCACTGCAGCAACAGACTGACATTACTCAGAGCCACACATTGCTTTGATTGATGGTACAAGTTTCTGTTCTTCTTGTCTTGGCACGGTTGTCACAATTGACTCATACTTGCAGAGCGACACTACCAGAATCCAGAACCAGAGTGTGCTCTGAAACAGCAGTGGGCCTTTTACCAGCCACCAGCATCATCTCTATCCTCACTGTGAAGATAGCAAGTAGCAGCAAATCCTGTGCTACACTAAGATCCTTAGGCTTGTGGACTTGCGGTTCATCTGACAACATATATGTACTCAGAGCTGCTTCCATCTGCTTTCTTTTTACTTTTTCTCTGGTGTCATATAGACATGTTGGCCACTGTATAACCGTCCATGGATGATTTTGGCCACTCATGTTTAATCTGCTGTGCATGGAGAGTTTGATGTTAGCAATGTGTGAGCAGTCTCTCCTTTATCTTCTCTTTAGGGTCGTTTCACTCCAAATCACAGCAGGTTGATGTCATTTACAAATGCCAATTTGGGTCCATCATGGCAGAATTCAGGGCTCAGCTCTGTTTGTTCTTATTGACCGTTCAGCTGAGTGGTGATGGGTGAGGAGATGTAGTGATCCTCGAAAAAGGTAAGTCCGTTTCAACTTTTTACCATAGGACCAATGCTTTTTATGTATTTTTTTTCTGGAACATCCTGTGGTAACTGTGGACTAACATTTGGGCTGAATGAGCACTAAATGTATGTGTATGGACAGCAAAGTGGCCACTGACCTGTTCAGGTCACATGGAGAAATCCCCCGCTTCTCCGCCGACCTGACTCCTTCTGGGAAAGGCTGACACAGGATGTGACTACCGAATAGTTGCTCTGGCTGTGCCATACTGGCAGTGGTAGCTCTTCTTCACATCCTCTTTCTAAAACTGCTATGAGTGTGAAAATATTTCAGAATCAAACATTTTCATCTTGCACAGTCCTGTTGTCTACTTTTACTCACCCTGGTCAAATGAAGTGAGAGTGGAACCATCTTTTGGTACCTTGCATGAAGGTGAGGTCCTGGTGTAAGACAAGCTGTGTCATGCTTTCACCTTTACTGACGAGGCACTGATGTGTGGAAAAAATCGTGGGTGTTAATGGCATCCTGGCTAATTTTACTCTTCCTCTGTGAGTAAGAACGGACTCTCAGGTTAGCAGTGTGGGCAAAAAAAATGTGAGAGACAAGGCCTGATGCTTCTGTTGCTTCAGGGATATCGAAGCTGCACCATACAAGGGCAGAATAAGGTCTTGGGCTGTGCTGTTGATCTGCCCATCATGGTAGTCCTGTTTAGAACTGAAGCAATTTGCAAATTAATTGAGAAGTCAATCAACAAAAGATGAATTAGCAATTTGTCAGCCAATCAATGAATCATTTTAGTCATTTTTTTTTCTTTAAAAAAAAATCCATGCACCTTGTTTCCTAAAATTGAGTTGTAGCTGTTTCTCTAATTTTTTTTAATGGTGGTGACCTGAAATTCTTTGGTTTCTGGACTGTTGGAAGTTATGTGAAAGAGAAGATGTGGGAACTTCAAAATTGAGTACCAGGAAGTTTTAATGGCCATTTTCACCTTTTCTGCCATTTTATAGACTAAACCACTAAGAACACAAAAGAAGATTTATGGGATAAAGAAATTTTTTTTTTTATACCATTTCAACCCTGATTCTATAAATGCTACTATGAGGTGGGCAGATTTGTTCCCAAGCGGTGTGTGATAAGACACATTTCACTTGATATATACTGTTTTCATGGATCTTCTTCAAGTCTGTATTGGGTCTGTTTTGTTATTTAATCATTTATTGCCCAACTATGTTTAATTTTACTTGCATTGCATATATGTCTTCAGTCATATGTTTAATGTGTATTGTGCATATGATTCCTTTTGTCATTAGTTCACTGTGTCTATCTTTGTTTGAGCCCATGTGGCTGTGTATGTGCGTGTTTGTGTGTGTTTGAGTGTGAATTCTGCTATGAGCGGCGAAAGACAATTGCTTGGTCTGATCTAATAAGTGTTCATCTCATTTCTGAGCTTTCTCCTCACCTCCTCCTCTAAACTCTGTTAGTATCGGTGGCCAGATTAGCTTAATGAAGTCCCCGGGAAGTCACTTTACTTTGGATGTATCTCCACTCCGCACCTCCAGTCTCTCAGCCTGCTACATTTTGCAAATACTGCTTTCTGAGATGATGTCCCGAAGCTGGGAGCGTAAGGAAGGGGGCAAAGATTCTCTTTTAGGCTTCTTAAAATATCAACTTAAACAAGTTTGCATCTACATTAGATCAGGTCGGTGCTGCATCTAAAAATGTAGCGCAGCTTTTTTTTGAGCGACATTGATCCCATGGTGATTGACCTCCGATCTCTGACTCTTCTAGCTGGCCCTCAGGGACCAAACCAATATGCGCCATCAGCCTCTCCCAATCTAATCACTGTTACACATAATACCACTGAGTGCTATTAACTCACCATCAGGGCATGGACCAGCTTTTGACAATACACACACACACACACACACACACTCTCTATTGTACTGACATATCACACAGAGATAAATATAAACATGCTATTAAGGCTGCAGTAAAAAAGATATTTCTCCTATTTTAGAGGAGACACAGAGGCAGAGGGCAAGAGAGATAAATGATGACACCTAAGTAATTATACAGGTACACTTTGCTTAGGGGTAACCGCCCTGATCATACATCAGGATTCTCAACAGAACATAATTCCAAAAGAGCTTTCATTGATTTGTCATAAGATAAAAGCAAGAGAACGCAAGTGTTGACATTGCCCATATCATTTTCTTCATCCCTGTGTTCATCCTAAACACTTAATGTGTGTTTTTATAGCCTAATTCTGATTTGGTAATCTCTCTGAATGTTTTGAAGTGTCACCATTAGTGATTGCATCAATTGAACGGTTTTAGTTCCCCTTGAGGGACAGAATGGAAGGACTCCATTCTGTATCTCTTCAGTGATCCATCTGTGACTGGTCAATACAGAAAGATTGACTGTGTTTGCTGTGTGTATATATATATTTGTGTGTGTGTGTGTGTGTGTGTGTTTTGTGTTTTGCAAGGCTGCCTCTTTATGTATTAGTTTAAGGTACAGAAAGACTTGCAAGAGCCTACATGGGGCTCGAATTTTGTTTTAGAGAGGATTGCATGCTTATGTGTGTGTGGGTCCACATGTGTATGTGTGTGTGTGAAGTGCTGAGGTCTCTTTCATCCTGACCTATCCCTGGGGACAGCAGTCATAGTGGGCATGCACCCAACTCCAGACCTTCTTTGATAATCTTCCCTAATTGGTCTGAGTCGCAGTCTCATGAGAAAGCTAATTAAAACAAGGTGTTGAAGGGGAAAATAACAAAATAATTGTGGTGGTGCTGTGTGTGTATAGTTATGTGTATGCATGCGTGTGCCTGTATGTGTGTGTGTGTGTGTGTTTCATTGAAGTTGTATTTGTTTACAAAAAATGACTTGCGGTCCCCCTTGCGAGTGAGTCATCAATGTGTTTATAAGAAAACGTGCCATTGTGTCTTTTGAGCCCTACATGTTGAGACAGTTTCATTTTTACGGTATTGTATTTACTCATGTGGAATACATTTCCATATATGTAATACATGCTTGTAAATGTATGCATGTATGTGGTGGGTTAGCAAATGAGTTGGAGACACAGAGCGTAGGAACAAAGCAGATTTACTGAAGATCTATGACACATTATTTCCCTTTTAAGCAGCTGCCCTTTCTGCGTGAGATAAGAGAGTATCCAGTCAAACATGAGGTCAGTCTTGTGTTTTTTTTAACTCTCAATGTTCTCTTCTCCTTCTTACCTTATTTTTGTCTGGTTTCCTCTTAGCTCATATGACATTTATTTCCTCTGTAGCAGTCCTTGTTTTAAAGTTACAATACCTCTAATCCAGTTTGAGATTTCTGTGCCAAACATTTCTTTCTTTCTTATATATTTGTCACTCGATTTTTGCAGATGCTCTGAGATGTTGATTGGGGATGTTGGGATCGTTGGAGGGAGTCAAAAACTCTAAGAGATTAAGAAGGTGGGGGGGGGGGGAAGTCAGAGCATCAGGGAGAGATTGTGAGAAAAAGAGAGTCAGAGCGTCAGTGTGAGGCACATTGGCGCTGCACCTTTTCTTGTCGTGACAGCCTGCTCAATTTGTTCTCCTCTTCTTCTACTACTTTCCCTCCCTCATTTCCTTTTTCCATCACTGGCCATCTCCATTTACTTATTGAGCTGTTCTGTCATTGATCTGTCTATCGACTGGCCCTCTGATCCATCCTCCATCTGTCTACCACTGACAGACTTTTAATTGATGAGAGAGCAGGTCAGATTAAGCAATTAGGCCAAGTGGCGGAAAAAGAGACAGAGTGGCATGTCTTTTTCAGGTAGACAGGAGGCAAGGAGGGGCGGCGGAACAGGAGGGAGGGGTGGTTGAGTGGGAAAACGAGGGAGAGTGAGTGGGAGGGAGTGAGGATGTCGTGAAGGATAATGAATGCGGGAGGCATAGGCAGATGCGGAATGTTTACGCTTTTTCATTTTGGAATTTGAATGAATTTTTCATAGCTATTCATAAAAAATCCATCAATATTTCACCTGGGGAGAGTGAAGGAGAAAGAGAGGGAGAAAGAGAGAAAAAAGGACCCTTACGGAATGAGTTGTCATGAAAGTCCATTGAAGCAAACAGAGTCGCTGGAGAAGAAGAGAAAAGAGGGAAGGAGGAGGGATGGAGGGATGTTTATGCCGAGGACACAAACACCTAGATAGGGGAAGCGGGGCAGGAGGAGGGGGGAGTGAGAGGAAGGGATGAGGAGGCGAGGGGGGGGGGGGGGCGTACAACGTAAATGT
>JAUZTA010000003.1:12557762-12571694 GCA_034780835.1 Ctenochaetus striatus
TTTACAGATTTCCTTAGAAATCACATACAATGAGATTATAAAATACAGTGCTCAAGATTAAAAGAGCATTTTCTCATCTTTTCAACTTGTCACCTTTAACTCGCTACGGTGTCTTCTTGAGTACTTTGTGACATTTCAGATGATCATGACTCGCTAGAGGATGTAGCAAACAGGCTTTTTCCCTTTAAACAGTTTGAAGCCCAGAGAAGTAAAACTATCAAGTATTCTGACTAAAAATCTAAGTTTAGAGAGAAAAGGCTAAAGCTGTGTTGCAGAATTTTTTCCTTTACTTTTTTCCACCTCATTAATCATCTCACGTGTCCCCAGATTTGTCCTGTGATGCCTAGACAGACACCCTGCCCACATGTTGGAGACCAGTGGACTAAAACATTTTTGCACTGTCTTCAAAGTAGTTCAAATTAGCTCCACTTTTAAAGAGTTTAATTTTATTCATATTCTAAGTACATTTAGCTGATAGTACATCTTTATTTTTGCTCAAGAGATTTCTTTTGATCAAGTGATGGAAACACTTAGTAGACCTTTTTCCAGTTATGTCAAACTCATTATTCAGACATTTATTTGGACTCAACCTTGCTTTGTCTCCAGTCTCTATGCGCTTCTGAGAGAAAAAAAAGAAGGTTTTTGCATGTGGAGGTATTTTCACTTTTGTAAGTGACTGAGTCCTTCTTCCACGTCTCTTCTCCTCTGTCTTTTTTCCCAGGCTCATTGTGAACTGTGGCTGGCAAGTAACAACTGTCAGTTACCGGGGCTCTCTGTTGGAGTTGAAGTCAGGTCAACTCATGTGGCCACCCGGAGCAGCCCAGCAGATGATCCAAGGTTAGAGATGAGGGGTCAAAGGTCAGGGCCTCCTGGTTGGTGTCTCACCTGTCTGTTCACAAAGAAAGGAAACAACAGAAATAGATGAGAAAAGAGAAGTGTGAGAAAGTGAAGACGTAAGAGCGAACAGCCGTCTTAAATCACAGAATCTGTCTTGTTTTAATTTTGTTTGGATTTAATTTTAATGATGTATAAAAAATCGCACAAAACTATCAACTGTGAAACAATTACAGCTACTGAATCTCTTTGTTTCTTCCTCGTTTTCTCGCTCTCACCCCCTCCCTCCCTCGCTGTAACCATAATAGTGTGTAATGTGCTAGCTGATTAGGACTTTGACGGAGAATTTCAGACCAGCCACCCAGACACTGAGGTTAGTTAGTCTGGGTTTTGTGGCCAGACTGTTTGGCAGGGAATACCCCTCTGTTAGTTAAACCTAGCTTGGCCGCAAGTCCCATTACCACATATGTAAGTGCATGGAAACACACCTGCCTCAAATAAACAACAACGCAACAGGGTTAAAGAGCAAACTGAAACATGCATGTCTAAGTAGTTAACCTCTTTGAGAATAATCAAGGTTTTTGAGTATATGAAATGTTATGAGAGCTTGTCTGACGGTGGGAGGTCCAATGGGAGTGGGAAACACAAGAAACACATTGGAAAACAAAGGCCAGCCATTCCTCAATGGCATATTCCTGAGACAAGTGTGACCCCTGAAACAGAGGCATGTGACAGCTGCTCTTTTCCTACCAGGACTGAGGAGAAAGGAAAGTACAAGGTTATAAAAGAGACAGTGCTCCAACTGAATGTGACCACCACCGAGGGTGAAAAAGACAGGTGGGCTTCTGCAGTTGGGTTTTTTTGCCATTGTCCAGCGGCGAGTAAAAATGCTCTGGAGAACGCTCGGAACAGTCCATTCCCGCAAAGGCGACACTGTCTGTACTTTTCTCTGACGCACGCAGCACACATAAACACACAGACTCGCAGAGAGATGCGTAAACACACACAATATTTACAATACTTAGAGTATTTGGTGACGGGGCAGATGAGGCGTGACTGACCTCCTCAGTCATAATTAAGAGTCTTAGAGAGCAGAGCCTTTAGGCCCTTAGGCCAGCCGGGTGCCCTGCCCAGACACACTCCCTCAGACTGCACTGTTTATGTTTCATTAGAGCACAATTATATGTCGCATCCCTCTCTCTTGCCACCTCTCACTCTCCCCGACTTTCCCTGTTTCATTCATGTGTGTCTTTTGCATGTGCGCGCTTGCACTTATTGCTCTCGGCAGGACCAGAACAGAGCAGAACAGAACAGTGAGTGCCCGGCCGCACTGAGCAACAATATTTGTCTCCCCACAATCCTTATCGCAGGTTAAACAAGCTGCTGAGAGGCCCTTCACTCGGCTATACATACAGAGAGCAGAAGTTGGAGGGAGGGAGGGAGAGAGGGAGCAGAAGGAAGAAGAGGTGATTTTATATAGAAAAAAAATATATAATGGGAGTGTTATAGATGAAAGCAGGGGCTGCTGGAGGAGGAAGGATGTACTGTGTGACAGTGAGAGAAAGGAAGAGGAGGAGGAGGAGGAGGAGGAGTGCCTTCCAGTAAGAGGTGGAGGGTTCCTCTCCTCCGCTCCCTCTCTACAACACCACAAAGGAAATGACTACATATAGCAGGGAGCAGAGGTACCGAGTCAGAAGAGCTTTGCTCAGGTCCAGTTTCAGAGTGACTTCCCAGAACCCACAGAACTCAAAAACAAACCACACCTGCTCTTTGCAACTTCACAGTGATAAATGCTGCATTAAGGTCATGTATATTATATGTTCGATCTGCACGAAATCAAGAGTGAAAAGTTCTTACTGGAACTTTTTTTTTTTGGTCTCACCTGGCTTCCTACATCACGATGTCGTCTGGATTCCTGAAAATCACTGGCATGAAAAAGAATTTGTTCTAGCACGCAACTAGTGTTGATCTAATCATACATCTTAAAATGACCTTCCACTTCTCAACAGGAAAGAGAGTGAGCCTCCAACCAAAAGTGTTGAAATGTTCCTTTTAACAAACAGTTCATTCAAACTTTTACGACATATCAGAGTGATTTTAGACCACTTAATTTCCAAAAAAAAATGCAGATAAAGATGTCATCCAGGAACATTTAAGCTGAATCTATTAATTCAATAAACAAAATACATACAAATCATTTCAGCAGATACCTGCACTTTTACCTCCAGTACTCTGCAGCACTCTGTTACCTCAAAGTAACTAAAGACTGAAATGTGCAAAACAACTTGGTGAAAACAACTGACTTCCTGGAACAGTCAGATTTTTGCAACCATCAGGTTTTAGCACAGAGACCCTGAGCTAAATGCACAGTCTTTACCAGGAATGTTCAAATTTTTCACACACGTGTTCTTAGCTCACCCTTCTATTTAAATTTGGAAAAATGTATTTACATATTATAGCACTAGTATGTATTTCATTTACCAATTGGAGACCCAACAAAATGGGGTCTGAGACATCAGTTTTGGGAAAGAATGGTTTCCATGTGCACAATTCAAGATTACTGAACCCGTGTTAGTCATAGAATGAGAGCTACACAGATGTGCAGAGCCCAGAAAAGATGCTGCACACAGGAAAACGTGTCTGAGAGGAAAACAGAACAAGAGGGCATGAAAAGGTCAGAAAGCTTGTTTTTCACTCTTGCTGTCTTTACCTGAGGATACCGAGGAGTAATTAGCAGCTTTTAATCAATATTTAGTGATTCATGGTTGTTTACCTCACCACCACCACCAGCATCATCGTCCAACGTACATGTTGGAGTCATCAGTTCCAGACAACCAGTCGGGATGAAACAACATTAACCCCCATACATGACGAGAGGGCACATACTGCTGAACCACCAAAAGTCATCACAGTGATGAGACAGCAGGAAAACACAAACACACACAACACACACACATTCGAGGGAACTCATTTGCATTCATGCATAGCTATATGTCGATTCAATTTCAAAATAATGGTGGAAAAGGTCAATAAGTTTGCCACAAAGGTTCTCAGACCAAACTGAGCTTTAGCCTGTGAGTCAACAACCACAGCTGGCAAAGTCAGATACCAAAAGCTTCATGGCTCTTATAAAACCCTGCAGGTATGCATAACAAGCTAATCAGTGATCTAGTTTGTTATTTCTGGTTCAGTCCTCATTGTCTCACAGCTTATCTGAACAGCTGGACAGATGTTTTCACCAGCATCCATGAACTCTTCTCTCCTCAAGCCTTCACTACTGTCTTTGTCTTCCTTTTCTGTGATTTTGGTTTGTTGTCCTCTTTTCATTTTCATCTTGCTTTCGTCTCTCCTGCTCCTGGTTTCCCCCTCTTTTACCATTTCCTGTGAGAGCAGGAAAGCCCCTTCAGACAAACAGCCCTGGTCCGACCATCCTATGCACACACACACTCACACACACTCTCTCTCTCTCTCTCTGTCTTGGTTCAGCAGGCTATGTAAACACATTGGGTGGACTACAGCTGGCTTAGAAGGAGAGCAGTGGGACAGAGTGTGTGTTTGTGTGTGCGTAGGTGTGTACATATTTATGTGAGAGCGTATGCGTAGAATTAGGAGTGAGGAGACATTAACCAAATGAAGGAACAGTGTGTGTGTGTGTATGATTGTGTTTGTGTGTTTGCGCATGCGTGACAGAGTGTCAGGGTGTTACAGGCATGAGATACCAAGGGACCTGGACACTGGCAAGGAAGCTCAAAAAGTCTGGAGCTTGGAGGGGGTATTGAATGGCTCATTAAGTGTGTGTGTGTGTGCTAGTGCATGTGTGAGTGTATGTGTACAGCGGTGGATGCCAGACAGTACAGAAAAACAGGAGCCGAGACCTGAGACCTACCCAATCATAGAATGTGTTAAATCAAAGTTGTGCTGTTGACCAAACACGTGTATTTTTAGCGTAATATGTTTTATGTTGTGCATGTGTGTGGAAGGTCTCGCCTCTCTCTGTACGGTCCCACAAAATTTTGTGTTTGCAGAAGGAAATACCTTGACAGGTTTTTGGAACGGCCGCCTGGGCACCCCCTTCTCCAACTCCCACTCTTTTTTTCATCTCCTTCTCTTCCTTTGGTGTATTTTTTGGTGTTATTTTACACTCACACACCCTTCCTCTGGCTTAGAGCAACACACACTCCCGCCCCATCACTAGAGTTGTGTAACTGCCATTTGGTGATCAGAAAAACTTAACATTTGGAGGATGAAGTGAGAAATGATTGTAAATCTCATTGTGTGATGCCACTGATAGTCTTGCGTCACTAATTATGTCACTATCACATTGTTATGCAAGTTTCACTAAATGCCTCTTAAAGGTAAACCTGCAGGCATTTATGACATTATTAGTAATATCAATTTTTAGTATAAAAGCGTGTGAGTATTAATAAAATGTGTCTGTGTACCGGCTGTAAGCTTATTCCTCTACCCACACCCTTTTTTTCTCACTTTTCTCACTTTCCCTTCTTCCTCCTTTTTTCTCCTTTTTTCACACAATCAGTGTTGACAGTTTAACAGTAGAGAGAAATGCTCTCACTTTTTTCTGCGACAGATGTGTCAATGTCACATAATGATGAAAGGTGGCATTCCACAGAACGGGCTGAGGACGGGAAGCTCCGCACAAAGGCCACAGGAAACAGGAAGTGACCAAGGATGAGCCTCATGAGTCACTTACGGTTTACGCGAGGGGAACGTAGGAAGTCGTCAGGAGATGCGGTGTGATGAGAAGCGCGAATGCAGAAAATGAAAAAGAAAAGTGGGACTGAAATCCATGGGCGTGCGACTGTGAGGAGTGTGTGTTGACAAGCAGGATAACAGACGTGGAGAGAGAGAGAGAGGAGCTGAGAGGGAGTCTATAACTAGTTTTGTGTTGAAAGGTCAAAGTCAGGCCTCGGATTTTAAATTGAAATGAAGTGTTGGTTTGGCACTGTGCCAACCTCAGTACTCTATGGAAAGAGAGTGTTTGTGTGTCCGTTTGTGTGTGTGTGTGTGTGTGTGTAGCACATCACCACTTACACATTTATCCAGTTTTATATAACATGTGTATCTGTTAAACAAGAATATTGTTTATTTTTTTTATAGTATTTTTATCCCACTCATAGGATCCAGAACTGCTACTGCTACTAATAGTCGCACTACTACTTTCAAATTATTTTTCTATTTTGTCACATTGTGAGATCCCTCAGTTAGCCAGTAGTAGTTTTAGTGGTAAAAATGCCATATGACTTAAAACCCTGTGGATGGTTGTAAAGGTAGAAGGTTAATAGTGATTAAACACAGCCAATTGCAGAAATACAATGACTCAGTATCATAATCAACACTCATGGGTACCAGTAATCCTCTGGCGTAAAACACGCATGTAGTTGCTCAAACTTTATAGAAAAGAGAGAAGTTGTTATTGAGCACATGGGGATGGGGGGGTTCATGGGAGAACTGGAACAGCTGTAACACTATCACAGTTTTAAGAACGTTTTTCTCTCAAACTAAAGTGTGTCCATAAAAAAATGTTAATACTTACATATCATACATACTTGTATCTGTATGTCTGCATGTTCGCAGCCGTCTGTCTCGCTGTTTGAAGGTAACAGGAGTGTCATTTGTTTGGTTTATTTAGTTGGAAACCTTAGGAATAAAAAAGGAAAGTGTCCAGTGCAGGACAACTCTAGCTCCAGTGTCTCGGGCAAAATGAACAGTCAGGCTTTACATATCACAAAGGAGTGGACTATTGGCCTTGGCAGTAGTCTGCAGTCTCCAATTGCCCATCTAGTTTTTATTGGACCTAATGGCTCAATTGTACAGTGATATCCTTGGATGGTTCTGGAGAAATTATAAAAAGGAGAAAGAAAAAAGTTTGCTTTCAACAGAAGTTACTTTTCCTGGCAATTAATCACATCAAATAATGACACCTCAGTCGTTTGTTAATGAAAAATGCCCTTTTAACGTTTTAACACTTTATGTTTGATTAATATCAAGCTGAAAACGTTTGCACGTGCACTTTAAAAGTCTGGCAGACTCTAGAAGGTGAAATTCACATGAGAATCTGTGAGTCATGTGATACATCAATTTATTGTGTAGCTAACGTCAACATCATTTAACAGTAAAAGGCTCTTACCTCGAAAAGTGGTTTATTTCTTATTCAGTGGTAAAAGCAGGTATTTTATTCTTATGGTTAATGTTTTATTTTTGATAAAAGTATAACGGTTCCTTCTGACTTTAGAAAAACGAATTGTAAGCACAAACTTTACTTTAAGCGAGATGAACTGTCTGTGCCATACTGTGCTGCAGGAAACATCCTCAACAATTCAGACGAGACACTTTACATGAATGCTCAATCACTTGACAGTCTTGCAGTATATTACAGTACTTACTGTAAACAAAGAGGTTTTCTGCTCTTTGTTAGCTAGTTCCATCACCTGGTAATTGAAAGGCAGCCTCAGTCTCCTTCCACCAGCCGTCCTTGATGACGCTGTGTTATTCACACGGACAGACATAAACAGAATATAAGTGGATAACACTGAGGAGCATTTCCATACAGTCATTCTTTACACAAACACCTTTTTTTTATGAATCTCACACCACAAATGGTCAATTACTTGTGGAGAACATCTCTCAATCTCTCAATTATTAAATTTTTCAGCGAGCCCCCCCCCCCCTTCCCTCAAGCTTGGCTGTGTGAATGAGTCTGAATGATGTTTTGTGACAGTGCTGGGACCGACAGAGAGGGACGACTGAGACGTGGTTAGATAACACGGGGTGAACGGGGAAGCGAGGGGAATGGCTGTCTGCCAGAGCCCAGCGCCAGATGCGGAATGTAGGGTAGAGGAGTGTCCTTCCTCTGCTCCCCCACGGAGGGCATCAGCCCGTACTGAACCTCCACTGTCCCGGTACCCTCTGCTGCCTCCAGGGCTCTTTTTCCTCCTCACTCACCTCAGTTGTTTCTCAATCCCATCCTCAGTTGCTCCCGGTTTTCTCTCCCAGTAAAAAAACAACTCTGCACCAAACAGAAGAAAGAGATTGTGTCAATTAAATGGTATGCGCTGTGTGCCACAAATCACACACACATGTTCTGCAAACACAACCGAGCCTCCTCCCTCCTCTGTCACTTTTTCTCTCTCTATACGTCGGACGGAGCCGCAGTTTTATGGCTCATGTGTGTTGTGACAGTGTGAAAGGCACAGGAAGGAAAGGCCGCGCTTCCTCTGATGCTCCTGCTGCTGTGGACCAGAGAAGATAAGAGCACACACACACACACACACACGAACAAACACGCATATGGCTACACACACTCAGAGCCATGAACAAGCAATCACAACAGAGATCCATGCTGCCTGCATTAACACCCCCTCCCCTCTCCATCTCCCCTACGGGTCAGCTTCCACGTGGTTTGGCCTAAATCAACCCCCTTCACCATCCCCACCCCACACCCCACACCCTACAACCACGCCCCCACCTCCACCTCCACCTCCATCTCACACATTTTTGGTTTGTTCTCGTCTCAACAATTTGCACTCCCCAGTCCAACTCGAAGTGTTTGAACTGGCGGCGCTAGACAAACAACGGAGACTTTCAGCTTCAAGTAGGCAAATAACCACTGCTCAAATTAACACTGAGCTCGTCTAGTTATTGATACAAAGCAATCATCCTGGCTGCCCTGCTGTAAGAAGTGTCCTCTCCATCCTTTCACCGGTTTATTAATGTGCATGTGTGTGAAAGAAAGGCACCTCTCTCAGAAATAAGAGAACTTCCTTGAAAGTGCTGCGCTTTCCAGGGTGAGACTGCTGCTGAGAGTGTGTGTCAGTGTTATTTTCTGTGTGTGCCCGCTGACGTAAGCCCCTCTATCTGATGATGCCCTTCTAATCCCCACAGTGATGTGTCATGAATATGGAGTTTAAGACTCAAATCCCCAGGGATACACAGGCTATAGATAGCTTGCTCCTTTCACACACACACACACACACACACACACACACACACACACACACACACACACACGCAGAGAAAAGGCGCACACCTTCAGCAGCAAACCAGCTCGAGCGCACGCAGTGTACACACCGCTGCTGACCCTCGTGACGTTGGAGGGGCAGAACAGGGAGAAACCAGAAAGAGGTGATTAAGATGAAAGTAACAGAGTCAGAAGAATTTCAATGGCAGGAGGAAATGACTGTGGAACACTGAAAATAAAGACTGTGCTAAATGGAGCTGCTGATTGACTTCAGTTGAAAGAATCGGTCTTTTAGTCCAATTTTTCAGCTTTAGGAGTTATTCCTGCTGGGAATAATAACAGTCGAGTCAACATGTGAATAGCTTCGAGCTGGAGATACAAAACCAGTCTCCACATTTTTTTCAATTAAGTTTTAATTAATTTTGCATCTGGATAAGTTCAAGTAATAAAAAAGCACTATGGTTAAGGTTTGGGAAAGATCATGGCTTTGGTTAAATGTTATGAACACACAGTCATGAACATGCACTAAAGGTGGTATTTTTGCATTAAAGTAAGACCACAGTCTCTCCCCAACCTTAACTGAGTGCCTGAAAACAGTCGCTGATGAAGTGATCTTAAACAGGAAGAATGGTCCAAACCCCAACTCAACTTAATACTAACCCTGACACTAACCTTATAATAAAAACTTTATCTGTAGTCATGTCAGCACTAAAATATTTTGTTACAGAGATGGCTTGGTTTGGTTGTGTCTCTTTTTGCAGCACAAATGCTACTGAATTATCACAGGAAGGCATGTGTCTCTCTGATCCTCTTGCAGTTTTGTTACTACTCATCACTACTTTTCCCTTTGATGCATCTGCTGCGATGTTTTTGAACAGATCAGAATTTTTGTTTTAAGAAGGAAGACAGTGCTTCAGGTTTAACAGGGCAACAAGCATGCACAGTCAGACGATCATGTGTTTTTTAGTGAATCTCTAAGGTTGCCCAGTGTTCTTGGAAAAGAAAATAAAAGTGGACGGTAAAATTATTTTTCATCTCTGTCCATTGGAAGCATAAATCACAGTTTATAGATCAGCTTTACTGAGATAAATGTATGTACCAGAATCAGAATCGCCTTTACTGGCCTGTAATTGAAGAATGTTGACATATATTAGGAATTTGACTGCAGTTCTCAGGTCTCAATACACTTGAAAACAGTGCAGAGAGCAAATTTGAAAGACAGTCCAGATCCATGTTTTTGACCCCAGTACTCAGAAATAACTTTTGTATAAGAATTATATAAATTATATATAATAACTAATATAGACTCAAGCAGCATATACCTGAAGTATTATTAAATATCCAATTGAAATGTATTAAAACAACAGCTCCATTGTTGCCCCTGATTGTGTTGTTATGGTTAAGCTGCAATCGATTAAGTTTGCATTTTATGCCACAAAAAGCAGAAATTACCAGCTTGTGTAAATTTGCTTGTGTGAGCATGTGTACAAATATGTGGTATAAACTGCTATGAAAGCTAAGAGGTACTGGAAGCTCTTTATGTTTTATTGAAGGCAGTAATCTAGAAGTGCGGTTGCTCAGGTTGTGGCCTGGAACACACACACAGATGTGTACCGTAGGTGATAAAAGACATAATGTAGGTAAAATCACACTCTGTGCCCTACCCTGACACACAAACACACATACACACATGCACGCACACACACACACACAAATGTATCCCACCACGCCCCAAACGCTTGCCAACCCATATGGCTTGGGGATAATAAACCGAACAGCCAGCAACACGTCTCCTGCACTCCAGAGCCAGGCAAGCCAAAGGAATGCACATCTCTCCAGTTCACTCCCTCCGTTTATCTGCCTCTTTCTTTTTTTTCCCCCTTCTCTGTCTGTTTGTCATTCTCTGCCTTTTCCTGCTCGACTCTGAGGCATTTAGTGAAGGACCCTCTTTTAAAGTGAAGAGGTGTGTGTCTGAGTGTACGTTGGCATCCGAGTGTGCATTTGTGTGTTCGAGGTGTGCCAAAGAAACCAGTCCGACGAGTCTGTGAAGAGCGTGCCCTTGGGATGAGGGGAAGAGGGGAAGGGAAAAGAGGGGAAGTGGGATGGAAAAAGGGAGGGAGTGTGAGGATGAAATGAAAAGGGAAAATAAACAGTCAAGTGAAGGAGTGAGTGAGGGGAGAGATGATCTGTGAGGAGAGGGAGAGCTGGATTTAGAAGAACTTAAGTTTTGGTGGAGCAGCATCTCTTTTCCCCCTAATTTCTCTTTGTCTCAAATGCCAATTTTGAATGTGACCAAACCTTCGCTCACCCCCACCCAACCTCCTCCTGTTTTCTGTCTCTGTCGTTTCCCCCCCTTGCTCTTCTCTTTCCTGGCCTCCCACCTCTCTGTCTCTCCGTGGTGCAGTGGGACAGCCAGCGAGTCCTGCGGCAGGGAGCGCTAAGCCCGAGCCTGGATTTGGAGCACGGCTGCTCTTGGTTGAGCGGGATCCAGGCCCCCTGAGGGCTGAGGGGTGGGGATGGAGGGTAGAGGGGGATGGTGGGGGGGTGGCAGGGGGTTGGGGGTGGGAGGTAGGGAGGAGAGGGAGGAGAGGGAGGAGAGCAGAGGCAGCGAGCAGTACAGTTCTGGATCACCTTCAAAGAGCTTCAATCCCAACGGAGAGACTGGATTCCTCTGTGGAGAGAGAGAGAGAGAGAAAAGGGGGAGTGTATGAAGGGAGAGAGAGAGAGAGAGGGAAAGACAAGGGAGATATGAGACAAGGGGAACGTGTGAAAACAGAAAAGAGAAAAGTGGTTTGGGTTAAAACTTCTTTTCCACTCTCTTTCTCCCTCCCTCTTTTCTCTCTCTCTCTCCCTCTCCGCGGCGTGCATGCACTTGCCCTTCATGCAGCAGGCTATACTGAGATGATCTATCTGTGTGCTGGAGCAGGGAGACATGGGAAATCTGGCCTGCACAAAGGCGTCGTTGTGCCTCCCTGGAGCTTCCTTTGGAGGCCAGCATGTGTGTATGTATGTCTGTGTTTGTGTGTGACAAGGATGAGTAGGAGTTTACCTTCTCAGGCCCCCCACCTTCTGAAGGTTCTCCTAATGCAGGCGCACACACACATGTATGCCAAATACACCTCGTAAAAGCCAAGGACATTGCAGATTACCACCTAGGTGTCTCATTCTTGTGCAGTTTGTGGTTGGTTTTCGGGCTCTGCACCTAAAAGCCAAAAGCCTCTTACAGAACACAGAAAAAAAAGTTTGGGGAAGATTTGGGAAATCTTGGATTTGTTCAGCTGGAGTTGTGGATGTTTGTGTTCTGTGAATTTGGGGCAAATAGCACATTTTATGGCTTGTGTACCAGTGTGTGTTTCTGTGTGTGCATCAGTGACAGACCTTGATCCTGAGTGTGGGTCAGCAGTTTGTTTAGCATCAATTAGAGGCTCTGTGTTCCTCAACGCAAGCGTGAAGGGAGAATTAACGTGCAGTGGCACATTCCCACCAGCGTATTATTGCAAACAGCACCTCAGCTGGAACAGACCTGCGTGTATTTATGTGTATGTCTTCATGTGTGCATGCGTACATAGGTAAATCATTCAAACTCGGAGAAAACTTTTCCATTTTCCTCTCTCCCCCTCTGTCTTCTTCTTATGTTCCTCTCCTGCTCTCTTTCAAGAACTATGGTCTGACCACAGCCATTTCCCTTAGCCTCCGCTTTGCCTAGCAACACACAGCGCATAGTTTCCATAGAACATGCATTTAATGGGAGAGAAGATATATAGATACTGAAGAAAGTCTCTTGTAAAGAAAGCTGGGTCTAAAGATTTCCTGCTCTGCTCAGAGACAAAGTCTGAAAAACACATGTTCGGTGGCTTTGGTACAGAATTTCCTCTTAAAGCCATATAGTAGAACACTATACATGGAGTGGAGTCTGAAACAGGGCTAATATCATCATGACAGCAACATTAAATACATGGAATGGTTATGATAAATGACACTGGAATTAAATTACTTTGCCTTGTGGTGCTGGGTTATGTTTTTATTGTTGTGGGGTTGGTCTAGCCTTTACACAAAGAGAAATCATTGTTAAACAACACGATTAAAAGTGATCATAGTTTGAATGCTCCATCCCTCTGAAGCCAGTAGAACAGTTCATGTCAGACTCCAAGCATCGGCTCCAGAATCCAGGCTTAATTCAAGCCAGAGCCCGGCCTGGGCTGACAACTAAAAAACCTCAGCCTGAAGTTTGAAGCCAATATTTTGATGTCAAAGCTGTCTTTTTCTCTATTAAAGTTAATCGGAGAGGCAATTTGCCTTGTTGTAAGAAACAAATGATGTCAGAAAGAAAGCTCAAAAGTGTTCTCAAAGACAGACAACTGATGCGCTGAAGTTCTGCCTTAACCATCAGATTTTTTAATGCTCTTTATAACTATCTGTCCCATACTGTCGAACTTGGAAAGCAAGCAAGTTGAAACCCGTTTACTTTTCATTACTCACAGTGTGTGTGTGTGTGTGTGCTTGTGTGTATGTGTGACAAGACAAGGACAAAATTACCAGTGTGAGCCGTACTACTGAAGTTTAACGATTAAACCTTCCTATATTTGATAATAACACTGCATGCTCGGTTGTGTTATTTATATTTTGGGTTTGAGGCTGAACATGAAGACCAAGCTCGGCCCAAACAGCCCCAAGTTCTGTTGGCCTTGGGCACAGCTGCAGACTCTAAACACCTTCATGTTCTGTGTGTTTTGATAGGATCATATGGTGGTATTATATTCTTATGTTATTAACAGCTCTGTCAAAAAATAAAGTCAGCTTCATGCTCCCCAAATCATTCTGGAGCATCAACACATCCTGACATGTTAAAAGAGCCATTGTTTTCTTTGAAAAGGGGCTCCAAGAGAGATATGCATCATTCATGATCATTCAACATTATTATGTTAGAAGTGATTAGAACATGCCTAACCCTCTTAGGGATTATTGGATTAAATTCATGCCAGGAAATGTACCACACACAGGCACAACACTGCTAGAATCCTTCAGTTTGGCAGTGTTTATGTTGCTTTTTTCCTTACTTTGATTTCACCCCTTTGCATAAATATGGAATATAGTTTCATTGCTTTTGTGTCCCTTTGTGT
>JAUZTA010000003.1:12593785-12604712 GCA_034780835.1 Ctenochaetus striatus
GTGTGTGTGTGTGTGTGTGTGTGTGTGTGTGTGTGTGTGTGTGTGTGTGTGTGTGTGTGTGTGTGTGTGTGAGTGAGGGTCATTCTGTCCCTCCCAGGGATAAATATTAGCCCTTGTTGTTTGCAAATAGGTGATGTATGGTGGCCATATCTCTCGGTGCTGAATGTTTTTCAGAAATTTCCTCTCCTTTATCAATTGACTAACAAACCCATGTATCACTGCCACTCTCTCCCACTCCCCACATAAATTAAATAACCATCTTTCTCTCTCCCTCTCCTCTACTTCTCACGTTTTCTCTCATCTGTTTCTCTGGCTGCCCGATTCCCTTTTCATTACTCTTTTAAGCTTTATTTGTTTTTATTACATTTTGTACATTTTACATCAGTTTCCCTATTTCCCACACACATTAAATCCACCGCAGTCAGCACTGATGTTGTGGCAGTAAGTATAATGCACTTTTAACATACATCTCAATCACAAATTTCTCTGTAATGTGATGGAGACAATGAAGGTGCTTTTTTTTTCACTCATTATCATTTTGCTTCCAGCATAGTTTTTAAATGTACTCACATCAGGAGATATTTGATGTACTTTAGGACGGATCATCATAAGTGAAAATATGTTTACTTGTTTCTGTTTATCACTGTGATGTCCTCTAAATTTGCTGCCTTTCAGATGGACGCTGGGTCTGAGAGCTACAGGCTGGAGCTGGGTGGGTTCCTCTCCGTCACGAGATGATGACAGGAGGCCGATTATGCTAGAGTGCCATATTGTAAACTACTCATCATTAGCGGGCCCATCCCGGCTAACGACCGCACTGGAGATAAACAGGGGCGATGTGGAGAGCCATCTTAATCAGGAGGGCCGTTTAAGAGTGGGGCTCTGTCATTAGGCACAGCTGTATCACACCAGGATATGGGAGATGTCGAGCAGTAAAGCTGCACTGCGAAGCCGGCCCGGGCCCCAGCCTGGAGCTCCGCAGGGGGTTCAGCGTTGTTCTGATCGCCCCTTTAAATCTATAATGATCAGGAATAGAAAGATAAGTGCCTGAAACATCCAGCCAAGTTAAATTATTATCCACCATTGAAGGTCTCTAGTCACTGCCTCCAAGGTACAATCACAAACTTCAGTCAATGGCATGAGGAAGGGGTGGGGGGGTGAGATGGGTTGAATTTGTAGTTTATGTGACTCCCACTCCCTCACTCCTTCTGTCTCCTCTGCTCTGTTTATACACAACACTCCCTTTTCTACTCCTCTCCTTTCTCCAAAATCATCAGTGGAAAACAAATAGATCTCTAATCATGAGAATGATCCTCCTCTGTAACCTGACTAACACATGTGTAAACAGAAACTCAACACAAATAAATATCTTAAAGGAGGTTTTGCTTGTCTTTCCAAGTCAATGAACCTGTCATTTAGTCAAATAAATGTAGAATTTTGATTTAGAAATTTTTTGTTTCACACTGTAATCTCATTTCCGTGATTCTCACCCATTAAGGAATATATTTACAGTTTTCTAACCCTTCATAAAACTATCACAATAAAATGTTTTAAAGCCTGTGTGGGACTTTTAAGGCTGAATTTAAGACTCAAGCTTTTTGTTGCCTCTCAAACACAGCATTTTTTCATTTTTTATTGTCATATGGTGCATTCAGACCGCTTGTTTTGTCCAATTAGCAGTACAAGATCATTAATCTACGTTCACATTTAATAGCGAAAAGCAAATTATCACATTTGAGAAATTGGAACTAGCAAATTTTGGAGATTTCTGCATGGGAAAGAACAAACAATGAAACCATTATGACAATTGTTAGTGGTATATCGATTTTTTTCTCACTAAATCCTACCTCACTTTCAGTTTAAACCTAACATTTCTTACTCTCAGAGATTCAGATCTTCATTTCTTCCTGCGTTTCCTTCATCTCGATCCTTCCTCCTCCTGTACTGTTGGCATTCAGTGCATCCGGTATCTTTCTCTCTCATCACGTCTCCCAGGAAAAGCCACTCTCTTGTCCCTCAGATGGACAGGCCTGAGTTGTCTGGACAGGCCGTAGCTCTCCCCACAAATGCTTGAACAATTGGAGGTAAATACGTTGGAGACAGCCCATTTGTTTTGTGCCAGCGGTGATGCATGCTTTTGCAGCAAGCAGCACATTTTTACCACGCAGCCCAAAGCAGCTGTGAGTAATGGACTGCTCCGGCCTGTCCACTCATTCTGCTATTTTTATTATTGTCTCCCTTATAGTTTTCATTTTTCATATCAGGGAGAGAAGGGGAGAGAGAGAGAGAGAGAGAGAGAGAGCACAGCATTCCCTTTAAGTGTGTTCTTTCCCTAAAAGAGATGGGAAGCAAGGGCCCCACATCCCCCCCCATTCCACTCACTTCATCATCTTCCATCAAGCGTCCCTCGCTTTTTTTGGTCAGACTGACAGGTTTTGTTGGATGCCAGGAAGAGACAAATAAGGGATTATCAACAGACAGCACAATAATTCAGGTTGGACAGCTTCATAATAATTTTTCATCGATCCATCACCGTGCTCCTCCGGCATGTTGTCTGGTTCAGCCTCTGCGGGGTCTCGGGGATATTCTTGTAAGGGAGACCTGGGAGCGTGTGACGAAAGAAGCAAAGGAAAGAAAACCAAGTTGAACTCAAATGAGCGGAATAATAAAAAAAAAAAAAGTGTACGTACAGTAGGAGCTGTATCCACAGAGCTGAAAAAGCTCAGCTACTGCTTTGAAGATGATTCACTAAGTAGCTAAAATTATCTGCCGCTGCTGGCCCCGGGGAGAAGACTGGTATTTTGCATTGAGGCACTCGTATAGGCACCTATAATGGGTGCCTCTTAATTCCACTGACAGCTTTACAGGACCTGAGTTATGTAGCCACAGCCATGCTGCTCGTTAGGCCCTCGCCAGGCTTCACACTGGGTTACACTAATACACCTCCTTCCCCCTCCCTTTGCCCTTTCCTCCTGCACACACACACATACACACACAGAGTTGGACATAAAATCAGCCCTACACACACATTTATGAGGGCTTGCACATCCTTACTCACTCAGAGTGCTAGTGGCCCACACAATTCCTCCACGCACCTTTCTTGTATAATGGGGGTTATTTGTTCAAGTTGTTTGGCTGATGTTAGTGTCAGATTTATTTCCTCGCCTCTGCCCTTCATTTTTTGCTCCTCTCCTCCACCTACATTTTCTCCTACCTTTATCCTCTCTCTTGTCATGCCCACCAGGCCGACACCTTCTCCCTCTCCTCCCCTCTCCCCCTTGCCTACAACCCCTCCTCTGCTCCTGTAGCGATGGTATAGCGGGGTCCTGCTGGGTGATCCATCTCTGTCAGCCTGCTAAAATGATAATGCCAATTAAAGCAGAGGAGTAATTGCCCTCCACTGCCTCTGATCCCCTGCAGACCCTCAACAGGAGCCGTGGCCCCAAATACGAATGAGACCCAGGCCCCCTAGAGGCCCCCGCCCGGGCGTGTGCGTAAGGACAGGTGGTGAGGGGAGGGGATGGAGGCGGAGGGGGTTGGTTGGAGGGCAGGGTGGGGGAGGAGGGGTGATTTGTAACTTTTAACCTCCACTGATCACCGATGGCCTTGACAAGGAAGGAGTGGAGAAAAGAGGAAGACACACACACACAAACACACACACACAAGCACACAAACACACAGGCGGAGATGCCGGTTGTTGTTGCACATGGATGAACACACACACACATATGTTCAAGGTCGCTGTCAAAGGACTTATGGCCCTTGCCACTGCACACAGACTCTCAGTGTGAGGAGCCTAATAGGAAGTGAAAGGACTATCCGGCAACGAACTGTAACACCACTGATCAGAGGTGACATAGCTGCACTCTCAGGTCAGCCAGGCGGCCATTATTACCGCCATCCCTATCACAAATTCACTTTTAGGGTTATTGTCTTCTCTCTGATAACGTGCACAACACATGGTTTGGTCCTCAATATCTAGCCAATGATCTTTACAGCTTGATGTGTCCTCTGTCTTTTCCAGAAGATGGTGACTGAACACAGCTTCACTGAATGATTGTGTGACACCAACTGCTTCAACCGCACTTGAGTTTTTTCAAGGTATGTTTGTTGGTTATATTTCATTTCCACAAGGTTATTTTTTGTTCAGTTGTTAAGTTTATAAAATGTGAAAAATATCCAACACGGTTTTCCAGAGGACAGGTTCACAGTTTCACAAGTCAACGTCAAAACAGTCGTTGCTCATATCAACATTTAAACTGTTAGTACTTGACGACTATTTAAATATGTCTGCCTAGAATAAAAATGTAATCAAATAATTTTTTAGAGGCTTTCACCATTGGATCAAGATGAATGAGGTGGATATCTCTCAAAGTCTTGTACTATAAAGGATTCCTGGTTGGATAGAGACAAAAAGTGTGTAACCTTAGAAGATATCCACGTAATATGTGTAAGTTAAATGGCTTTGACCTCATGAGGGCACCTGACTATTTAAGACAAAGTGGAAAATTATGAACATTTCCCTTAAGTTGATGCCTTCAAATTACTTCCTCTGTCATTCAAACATCCAAATAACATCCAAATTCAAAAGGACATAGAACTGAGAAAAAGAAATCATGGAGAATATTTGACCAGAGAGTGTTCTTCTTAAATAATTAACTACCTTTGAAAACTGTCAGTCGACTAATTGATTCAGTGACTGAGCATCTTAGCACTCAACCATGTCAATTATCAAACACAGGTTCCTGTCAGGGGTGACGCCCCGTCATCATGACTGAACAAGCGAAGGCCTTCTGCCTCAACTTCACCACCAACCAGGCAGCCATGACAGCCCATGCATCACAGCGTACTTATGGCAGCTCTGCATTGTATGAGCGTATGCGTGAGTATATTATAACCGCTCAGTTCCAGGAGTGTGTGGGCGGAAGGCTGGTTGCTGGACGGAGTGTGTAGGTGGCTGTTAACACAAGCCCCATCACCCATCATGACTGGGTGGTGACCTGTGGCAGCGACCAGCAGGAGAGAGCAACAGCAGGGAACATGACACACCATGTCATAAACAAATGGGGCTACGGCTGCATTGTGGCTCGGTTCATCTGTTCAGTCTGCGGTGCTTCTCTGTGGGTCTGTAAGCAAATTCCGGACACACAAGAGACATGCATGTTGCATGGTAGGGTTGAGGCGCTGACAGGAGGGAGATGCTGCTGCCTGAACATCAGGAGAACAGCTGACGAGCTCCACTACAGCTCCATGGCAAGAGTGATGATCACCACAGCCTCAATGTGACAATAATATCCCCTAACTTCATCAACACAATTCATGCCATCAGGCCACAAAAATGCCTCCAGTATGTTCCGCATTAGGATTGTCCTCTCAGCTAAAATCATACTAGCAGTAACACTTTACAAAACAAAGAGTATCACATTGATTCTGCTGGGCTACTCCACACTGTGTGCCGTTAGCGCCTTAGCACCACGTCGTAGGCTCGAAGCTAACATTGACTTATTACAAGGGAGCGTGCCGCCAAATCCATAATTAGACTCCTTTTGTTGCCCCCGTTGTTGTTGAAAATGTAATTATGAAAGATGAAACACAGCCTTCAATGAGATGGCTGTAAAATAGCATAATTAATATGGGCTTTTGCGAGAACAATCCCCGCTTTACGGGAGCCCCGCGTTGGCCGTGAAATTAATTAAGTGTGCCAGGATTTATGGCCTGTGCTCGGAAATGAAGAGAATTAATCGCAGGCCGAAGATGGATGGTTGCTGGAAAATGATGATGCCCGGGACCATGTGGGGGGAGCCGTGTAACTGCTTTAGGGGGGCGCTCTTGGAGGGGAATAGAAGGTTTTGACACAATTACACACCCCCAGACAACAGCTGGGCCAGTGGTGGGATGCAGTACTTTTTGGGCCAGCTTGGAGTTATGAGATTTTTTTACACCTTCAACCCACCTGCACCGTTTCCCTGCTCACCACATAAGGCCCCAAGGTGGAGTTAGCGTTAGCAAAGTGTAGATTTGGTGGAGAAGAAGAGTTGTGTTTTGTTTTTGTTGGCTGCTGTAACACAGATGACTAATGTCTCATTCTCTATATTCAAGTCTATCTGCTCAGACAGATCAAAAATAACCATATAATAGACACAATTATGGCAATTATGGCATAAAACATAATTTCCACGACCAATCCAGAGCTAACAGTTTGTGACAAGCAGAAAATTATTCAGTGTGTGCACTAATTTAATGATTTAATGACTTATCCATTCTCCAATGACTATTTCTACCAAATCTGATGCAAAGAACAGATTTAGGTTAGAGTCATTCTGAAGTTTAGTCCCTTTGTGTTCAAAATATTTAAAGTCTTTTCTGACAAATATGTTATAATGAAATAAACAAATGGGTGTGTACACAAATACATATACTGTACATATTTATTAGCTACTGAA
This sequence comes from Ctenochaetus striatus, assembly GCA_034780835.1. NCBI lineage: Eukaryota > Metazoa > Chordata > Actinopteri > Acanthuriformes > Acanthuridae > Ctenochaetus > Ctenochaetus striatus. Next base: position 12,600,229 of record JAUZTA010000003.1, read on the forward strand.
AATCAGCCATTGTCACTGTGGAGTGTCAAGTGAGTTGAAAGTGTAAAAAATCTAAATTCTCAGTTGTCCCAAAAAGTCCTCCATCCCACCGATGGCCCGGCTGTGCTGTCAATAAGTGACCACATCACATGCTGTTGTTGCGTGGCAACCAACATTAAACACAGACTCTTAGCTTTGACCTCATCTAGTGTCCTTAGACCCAAAACAAGTTCGAAACACAACCTTCTGACCCTCCTACTGCCCCTCCACTGACTCCTGGTGTCTATGTGCCGGTGTGTTATGTGTCCATGTGTCTGTGTGTGTTATATATACGTGTATGTGTGTGTGTTGTAATAATGGAAGGCTAATTACCCACCTCCCATGTCCCTGGACAGCGCCACAATGTCTGGGTTGGAACTGTGTGTGGGATGGTTCATGGTGGTAATTAGCTTGATACACACACACACACACACACACACACACACGCTCACACTCACAGACAAGATAAATGAAGGCTGGGTGGGTGTCTGTTGTTGGACAGTTGATTGGGCAGGTACTAGGGGAGTGTCTGAGGTCTCCAGAGCATGTCCGCTCTGATAATTATGTGTGTCCATGTTTGTGTGTGTGTGTGTATTAGTGTGTGCTCCTCCGCTGAGAAGGAGCTCTCAGCCCAAATTGCTGTCTCTTGTCTCATTGTCAGAGTGATTATGAAATATTGTTTAATTTACTGGGTGGTAGAGTCTTGTGTGATTTTGATGAATCGGACCTTTTATTTCTTCATTCCCTTTATTGTCTAGTGGTTAGGTGTCTTGCATTCGTGCACTTGAGTGTGCTGAGTGTTGGTACCTATGTGAATTGAATTACAACAAAGAGTGTTACAATCTCACTGACAGAAATTTGAGTCTAATGTGTGGAAATATCAGGTAAAAGGAAGCTAGCAGAGGCTATAGTAGAGATGCCTTGCTCAAAGGTCCTGGGCTGAAGACTGTGTAAAACTTCACACAGGAATTAAAAGGAATATACAGTTATGTGTTGCTGCCATCATGATGAAAATAAAGACTAATTTCTTGTTACAACAAGAAACTTTTAAGATAGCAGAGAAACTTATAGGCTGGGAATGAGACTAATCTTCTGACATGATGGTTTCTCCACTCTGGCAGATGTTTTTTTTTCTGGACAATCGTAAATGTTTATTCGATATGGAGCATGTTTGACATGATGAGAGAGAAGTATCACCTGTCCAGATTTTAAAAGTCAAATGTCACGTGTTGCTTGAAAAGTACCATCCCAACCCTCATGTGTTGTTAAGAGCTGCGTCATTTATTTTGTTGCTCTGATTGGTTTGAGGTTGGTCCATTTGCAGACATTTAGATCAGTGTTTGCTGATTACACTCCTTGGAAATCGAAAATGAACTGAGAGGTCCCAGACTGACTTGCTAATGCATTGTAGTCTGGCATGTCAGGCTACAAAACTTTCTTGTTTTTAAGTTTAACCAGCTTAAACGCTTTTACAGTCCAGTCCCATCGATGTGCTATTAGAACCTCAAATCCTATTTTGCATCCTACATGAGTCTGTGCACGTGTTGGAGTGTGTGTAGAGCTGGTGAGGAAGTGTTGCAGGACATGCAGAACAGAAATAGACTAGCGTGCAAGAATTTTTATAAACTGAGCCAGTGTAAGAGCAAGTGTGTGTGTGTGTGTGTGTGAGAGGGAGACAGGGAATGAGGTCTAGGCCCACTCTAATTGATTATACCGCTATCGACAGGGACCCAGAAAAACAGGCACTCACTTTCCTCTTGATTGAATTAAACACCTTTTATGGGGCAAATCGATGGAACAGAGATGATGGGGAGGGCGGATGACGGGGATAAAGGGAGAGGAGAGCCGAGTGTTATGATATGTGGATGTGCGATCTGTCTTCACGCTCCCTCTCCCACATTCACTAACTAACACACACACACATAGAGCGTCCCACAGACAGGTGGGAGGTCTGATGCCATGTTGTAATTCAGGCAAATCAATGCTTTTAAAGCATTTAGCCAAGCCTGGTGATGAAGTACAGTCAGAATAGGCCCGCCAAGCAATATATGTCCCAGACCCAAATCAATCATAATTACAAGAGGGGCCAGGCTGGGACAGTGCAATGAGTGGACAGAGGGATGAGTGGACTCCATTCATTCTTTTTATAGTTTGATCAAAGATGTATAGTAAAAAGAGAATTGAATATCAGACGCCTACTGAGGAGCAATACAGGAGAGCGACTACTCTACACTCAGCATGGTGACTGCAGATGTTTCTGCATGTCATAGCAGGAAAAGCTCAGGTTTTACTCAAAGCATTAACAATGCTTGTGTGACAGTGAGCCAACATGCACAAAACCAAGACCTAAAAATCACAGCAGTCAAAGAAATATTGGAAAGCTATCACTGACTTTAATTAATTACACCTGTGCTTTTCTATCTGTGAAAAAGGCTAATTACATAAGAAATAGATCAATTTTCTAAATAAAAACCTCATTCATATGTGCAGTACTTTTTAATGCTGTGCCATGACTTTATTATGTTTTGTGAGAAATATCACATGGTTGCTTCCAAAAGAACCTCTCCATTTTTGTATTGCACCTCTGTAACATTTGTCAAAATGCATGCAGCAGAACCAGAGAGAGGCCCACATGGAGCCCACTTCATTCACATTACAGCTGACTACTTTAGTTAAGAATTCGGGTGTGTTACACTAATGATGGCTAATGTAGCCTCAAGCAGCTGGCATCAAGCAGAAATGAGGAGTGAGCTACAGAGGTCCAGTAATGCCACTTCTTTTTCACTCCATATCCCCAGATGTTTTTATTTTTCGTGTGGCTCCCTCTGGGGCAACAAAAGGTTTTATACAACTTTTTTCACATATGTAGTAAGCTACTGCCCAAGGCCTGCAAACAGACTTCGACATATTAAATCAGTGGAGTTCCCCTTTGACTTTGTTCTGTGTCACAAGGGAAACAGACTGAACTGATGTCAGAAAACAACAGCACCGCACCTCTCCGATCACCGATATCAGCCATGACAACAGATCCAGCCAAACTGACATCATACCCACAAGACGGCGTGATCAATACAAACCAGGGGGCTGATCATTTCAAAACACTTCTGTCCTCTAATTAGCACAGTCTGCCTTGCCCCTCCTGGTCTTGATTTCCACGGACCTCACTAGGTAGGAACAGGACAGTATGACCTCATGTTGCCATTGGGAGATCCCCCTCCCACCCACCGCCCATCACCCATCCAAACCAGCTGCTCATCCCGGACTCTCGGTCCACCATGACTACATTAGTCACCGACAGCATCCAGCCAGTGACCCCTCACAAACCGCCACGCTAACTCCGTAGTCTGGCTCGGCCAATCAACGTTGCTGTCAACATCGGCCAAACCAATTAAAGTGTCTAATGAGCGTCTTGTATAACACTAACACGGCCATTAAAGAGCGTTTAAAGAGAGTACAGGGGTATCGGGTGGAGGGCTGCGGGTTATGGTGTCATGGCTTATTAGTATTCAAGCAGCGTTTGGTTTCCATTAAGGCAGCGTTCACGAGCGCCTCAGGTGTCTCGATGGATTCCAACGCTGGTGATGTGATGATTCACGCATCGGAGACTTTATAAACAGCTCTCACAGCAATGAGAACAATTTCCCCCCCCATCATAAAGAGTGCTTTTGATTTCATTTGCACAGAGATAGAGATATGGAAGAGAAATAAATAAATAAATAAATAAAGTGTTGAATGTGTTTGAGAAAACAGTGACTTGACAGTATTACACAGGCACTTAGTTTAATATCCAGCCATAATATTGCTGAGGGAACAGGCCCAAGGCGCTACTCTCTTTTATTAGTCATTCACTGGGATTATGGACACATTGCTTCCATTACCTAAGAGAGAGGAGAAGAAGCCTTGTCCCCCTGGGGGAGGCCAAATAACTCTCTCTCTCTCTCTCTCTCTCTCTCTCTCTCTCTCTCCCCCTCATCCACACATACACACAGAAACATTATCATACACTCTGTGGCTTAAATAAATTTAAGCTCCAGTACACAGACATGCACACACGCACCCTCCATCAATAAGATGAACACAGGCATCCATGAACCCTTTATACCAACAGGATAATAGAATCAATACTGCATGTAAATAAATAGCAGCTAAACAGATCCATAACAAAGTTACTGAAAGACATTTTATCACAAAGACTTAGCCAGCCACCTCTCTGCTTGTGCTTTGGATTCATCTGTTTGTTGCACTGAGGTTATCTGTGGTCATGTTCTCCATTATTATCAGGTCTGAGGTGATCTTATGCTGGATGTTTGTGTCCTGTGCTGGCATGGGGAGAGGTTGCATATGATCAGACACACACACACACACACACACACACACACACACACACACACACACACACAAATGTTGGTTTTGTCAGCAGTGATGCGATGATGCTGATGGATGGCAGCAGAAAGAGAAAGGATGGA
>JAUZTA010000003.1:12638171-12648692 GCA_034780835.1 Ctenochaetus striatus
TCTGAGAGCTCTGGGTGGCTCTTAGCTTTTAAGCATAAATTGTGGAGGCTGTTTAATGTCTTATAGGCAAGCAAGACAGTTTAGATCTGTTTCATCGTGAAGTTTGGATTTGAGGTCAGTTAAACAAGCCATCTTTTCTTAGTCCCTGTCAAAACCGTAAATGGACTGGAGCTCAGTCCTAAATTCACCTCCAAAAGCCACCGGAGTCTCTTTTACAAGTTGTAAAAGCATGAACAAGTGTCCTCAGGTCTATTTTTGTTAAAAATTGTGAAGAGCTGAGGTCAGCATTAGAGTCAGGGGTTGAACAGGAGACAGAGCTGTGCTGTGAAATCAGACAGCAAGTAGGGATGTTAAAAACATTCCTTTCTGCATTAAAGAAATGAGCTTTTTGCTCTATTTTTGTCACAGAAGCATAAGTGTCCTATATAACACATTAGAAGCTTATGGTATTTCTAAAAATAAAAAGCACCTGGCTGTTAAAATTAAGTTTGCCCACTTAGTTTCTTTGCTCTCCTGAAAGTGTTTTATCTAAAAAAAAAAAGAAAAATCATAAAACGCCTTTAAACTATTTTTTGCCTCACATGCAGTGAAACTTGTGATTTTACTTAATTTGTTTTCCAAATTGTGCCTGTCACAAAGGTCCCCAGACAGAGAAAATTAGGACAAGTTCTAAGAGAGATTATATTTGACGTTCATCCCCTTAATGTAATCTATCTTTGTTAAATATATCAAGTTACTTTGAACCATGCAAACATTGTAATCCAAAGGTTGCCTTTGTTAATTACATCACTAACTGAAGTACACTGGCCTTCCCTGAGTGACTGCGTCAGCCACTCATCCTTGACATTCTTCTTATCGCAATTTTCCACTACTTCAACCTCTCCTTTCATTGAAACCCTACAAATTAAATGAGTCATTTTTAATGCAAGCTAACACATCTGATTTTGTAACGACGGCACAGTTTTCCAATGCAAATGCAGTTCTGTTGTTTAGTTAACAATGACAATGAGGTGTGTTGAGACGGCTGCAAGCTAAAAGCAAAAAAGCTCTTTTTTCTGATATGTTTCAGTTTAAACAAACCTTATACACGCAAAACCAACGCTGGGTAAGTTAATATAAAACAGAACAACAACAAACAACTAATTAATTAAGCAGTATTTTACTTTGACAGTGAGTCATGGATTATTACAGCTATTTCTTCTCTTAAGTTCGCTCGTGGTTTTGAAAGGAAAGAAAGAAATACTGGTCATTTATGGTGAAGAAAACATTCATTCTGCTCTACTGACTTTGCATGTGAGTTTTGAAAGCAGCATTTTATTCCTTCAATTAATCTTAGTGGCCTGTGGCACAAACCAAGAAAACGTGAATACACTTATTCACACTGTCCAGTAAATCATTTTTATTATCTCCAGAACAGGGTCGAGGGGAAAATGAAAATAAAACCACAAACAAATAAGAATAAATAACAAGAAAAACTGTGACTGCATACTTGCAAAACTGGAGGTTTCTGATGCATCAAGGAAGATTAGAAAGAAAAAACATTAATAACCCACTTGGCCAGAAGTTGAAAAGAAATTGTCCACTGTTTCTGAGTGAGAAATACAAAAAAAATGAAAAAGTGGAGAAAAAGGAAAACCAATGTGTCACCATTTTTTACTGACAATGACAAATCACAGTCATTTGTGATTTGTGATGTGATGTAACCATGACACACTGACGGCAGTGTGAAAAGAAAAGGAAAAAAGGAAAATAAAGATTTCAAAATGAAGATAAAAAGAGCCTCTGAATTGTGTGAACTGTAAAGTGCTCATCTGAGAGAAAAAATTATTTATCTCTTACTTCAGAGTGTTTGATGCTCCTGAAAAATAACAACTGAAATGAAAGAATTTTCTAGTATTTTTGAAAGAAAGAAATTTATTTCTTACAGTAAAAGTTCTGAGAGCACTTTCTTTAAATCAATATGAAATTAAACTGTTTTCTTCTTGTTTGTCTACAAACTTCCACCTCAGGAAAATATATTTTGTGGTTTGAGGAACTTTTTTGTCGTAAATACCGTGCGTTTCTTTGTGACTGGATGTGCTAACATCAAAAGAGGGTACAGCATGAAACTCCCAGGTTATTCCCCGAATCAGTCCTCAAACAGTTTAGCCTAAAAATAGCATATTCAGAATAATTTTGATGGCAGCTGGAGCAAATGGTATTTTCGCGTCAGTCACTGAGCTGAATAACTTGGGTGAGCGGGTAAGATCACAGTGTCGATGCTTTTTGACACTGGGTCTCACACACCAACAGTTAGCATTGATTTTAGTGAAACTGGATCATATTTTGTGAAGAAAATGCTTTTTGGTTTTGCTTCTGACATTCTTTGGCTTCTCTGACTCAGCTCTCTTTAATTTGCAGGGTTTTTCTGAAGTTACCTGTGACTGCTGCCACTTTAGCTGCTCGCTAGCTCTGCTATCCTTCTATGAATCCTTCTTGCTGTTGAACTAACAAGTAATTTTAGCTGCTTGTTAGCATGTTAGCAGAGGCATGTGTCTTGTGTTGTGGCTCTTGCTTAATGTTTGGCTGTGTTAGCAAACTTGTAAACTTGCTTGTTTTTTTTAACAAAAGTTAAGTCAACCAACGGAGTGACAGCTGGTGAATGCTTAACGCCAGGTGTTAGCAACATGCTGTCTGTGGTTCCTGTTACATTAGCTTGGCTTATGTTTACTTGTGAAAGTTTTGACTGACATTTCAAGGCACAAGTTTTCAAGACATTAATTTGCTTTGACAGCGCTGTGTTTTGTTTGTAGTGAACTGCAGCTCACAATGTTATTGCAGGAACCTGATATTTGTGTTTATAACAGAGGTCTTTTACTCTAAAACTTTGGAAGTGCCAAATTGGACAGAATAGCAATTTCTGAATAATGGTCTTTGTAACATTTCCCAGATAAACTCACTTTGTAGCAGAAACTCTGCCTGTTTACACTTTAATATGTCCCAAGCCAGCCCTTTAAATGAGGTAACTACATGCTTCATGATCTAATGTGGCTGTGCACCTTTTGCTCAATCTATTCAATTTTTCCATGTTTCCATTCTCCTCTTTTCCCGTGTGACTTGCCTGCAGGCTGCCTGTGGCAACTTGGACTGAATTTAAACCTCTGCTGTCGTAAATGCTTCCATTGTCTCACCTGTCTCACCAAAGGCAACTGAGTCATCACTCCAGAGAGCATCGACTCCTCGTCCTCTCTTTCTCCCAGACAGTCAGATAACCTTCTTCCTGTAGAGACGTTTTCTCTTCTTCTAAATTAAAAGTTCAGTTATACAATTAACTAGTTCAGTCAAGTTAAATTTGCATAACGATTCAACTAATTTAATTGTTTTTCTTCACATTTGACGTCATTAATTAGTAGAATTACAAATGTTTTTTTAAGCCATGAAAAAAAGGACTTTAAAAACTCTCCTAGTATTCTTTTATACTTTAAATTTCCTATCTTAATGTCATTGCAAGAAGCAAACCTCATACTTTTATAAAAATTTGATAAATGCTAATTTCTTCTTGATCTTTTTAAAACAAGCACTTTTTTATTTTTAGTGTTGTCTGTAAAACCCTCAAAGTCATATTGTTTGACATTTTGCACTGTGGTTAAGTTATGCTAGAGTGTCAGAGTGTCATGGCTAATGCCGGTGTACCTGTTTAACCTCTCATCCATCCATCCATTACTTGTACCTGCTTATCCTTTACAGGGTTGCAGGGTGCTGGATCTGAGCAAAGCTAAAGTGACATTTATCGAAAGGCAGGATACACCCTTGACATGTGATTTTACATTTCATTATCATATCCTGATTGTGCTGCATCTGGGTGTACTGCAAGTAAATTTATATAGCCTACTTTTAAAGCGGCGGATAAATATTTTACCATTTCATCTAATTTGGTTTAATCAGATTATGTTTGGTCTTTGCGAGTGAAGGTGCAGCTTCAGTCTCTCAAAGAACAAGTGATAGAATTTAGGTAGTGAGTTAAATCAAGCGTCTTCAGAGTCTTTTCCAGATTTCATACCAACAGAAGCACAATATTTCCTTTATGTTAAAAAGGAGTTGCTCTTTCTTTGCTTGTTAGTTTGCTAATAAGTTTTTTTGTGCACTTCTCAAGCATCTTTTTCAAACAAACAAACAAACTTTATTTCAGGGTGCTCTCCAAAAGATGTCATAAAGATTTTGTCATTCAGCCAGACATTTCTCTGACATTTGACCTGCTCTGCCCTCTCCAGCTGACCCACATCATGTGTATTGACAAAGGCATATTGTGACCTTCTCCTACAACAAAGTTACTCATCGGGAGAACTATTGATCCACACTGATGACTAGTGAGGCCTTAATGTGTTTGAGACTGTGGTTATTGTGTGTGTGTCTTTGGTTGTTCATTTTGGTTATTATTATTATTTTGGTCATTTTGTTTATTTGGGCAGCAGAAGTATATCTGTTTTCTCTTTGGGAAGTAAGAAGAACAGGCAATCTTAAAAAAACATAGAAGAAGCTAGAAATCTCTAGTCTTTAATTACTACAGTGATGGCAGAGGCTGCAAGGTGCCACTGGCTCATCAGGAGCAAAAACATGCAAACAACCTGATGGGAAGACCGCCAGGAACATTTTGAAGTTCATTATCTTGCCCAGGGACAATGTGACAATCACTGACCTTCTGATAAGTAGACAACCCACTCTCAAAGCCCCTAAATTTCTACACCAGTAATTCAAAAAACAGTCTTTGAATTTAGGGTGGTGGTAACTTTAAATTTATTTGGCAACTAAGATATAACTCAGGACAGAGATGTTTGACTCAGGGGACATTTTGGAGAGAAAAAGATACCCACTAACATGAACTGTAAATATACTTTTTTAAAAAAAAAAGCAAATGAGCACATGGAAACACAGGCTGACAAGTCAAAAGTGTTTGCCTAGTCCAAGTAAACTGGCAACAGGAGCTGACAGTGATCTGGCTGATGCTGAGTTTACCACACACACTCTTCCAGCTAGGTGTGTTACATTCATCCTGGAAAAGGAATTAACTTGGATACTTCAAAAGAAAAACCACAGCTGCCAAGACCAAGAAGCTGTTGAGAGCAATGCAACTGAAATCACTAGATGTTAAGGGAGGACTCTTTTAAGGCACCAGGAGGATTGTAAATCCCTGCTATAAGAGTAAAAAAAATATGTTCATCAAGCACACCCTGGAATAATCTTGTAAAAACACATTTTAGTTGATAAATACACCCTGCAATGGCTCTTCCGTAGAGACCATCTGGACCTGGAGTTTCGTGTGCCTTTATCTCAGGACAACTTCCTGCTATCTTCCCTTCAGTAAGTGTGATAAACTGTGCTACTAATTGTCAAGTAGCCACTCATGGCGACACATGAATGTCTTTTTTCAAACCTACCGTAGAACTGCTTTAGCCTATTGGTGAAGAAGATGATATCTGTGGGAAAAGACTGCTCCATGCATTCTTTACATTGCCCATAATGAGTTGTCTGTCTATTTTGTGTCAATACTTATGTTTCAATCTTTAAATGACTCTCCTTAATTTAATTATAAAGAGTCACTTCTTACATGTGCATTAGTGATAAAAGTCAAAGGAGTATTAATAACCAGTTTTCTAATTCTTGACACAAGAATTAAACTACACTGCAGAAGGTTACCGACCTGCTCTTCCTCTCTGCTCCTGTTTGTTGAATAAAAAAACCTGCAATGCACCATCATGAAATTATGTCATTGTCCCAGTGCTATTTGCCATTTGTATTAATGCTAAAACTTTCTCTAATACGCTGTCAGACTCACACTTCAACTGATTTTCAAATACACCATAACCTATAAATGTGGAATGAAAATGAGAAAATAATCCTCCTGGGACTTGGTTGGCCTTATTTCTAATTTAGCTACCCTATCTGCTTAGCCCGCTATCCATAAATTTTTCAAATAAGTTGAAGAGATTATTTACTATGTGCATGTAACTGTCTGTCCAACAGGAAAACAACCACAACCAAACCAAAGGCTAATTACTGAAGGATAAAAATCATAGCAGTTTGTAAGTTGCTATGATTTGTTATGGAGTATTTATGAGCAACTTTTGTTAGTTAAAGAAAGATTGATATTAATGTTATTTTTAACTTACAAAATCTTCTGAAGAATCTTTCTTCAAATTGTAAAACTTTTGACATATAACATTTTCACATTTAAATGTCTAAATTATATATTTTTTTATGCACTTCGTTGTGCTCTTACACCATCCCAAATGTTTCCAACAGTGTTCAAACACAGAAAAATCTGTAAAACTGTGTTTTATCATGTCACGCATCACTAACTCCGGGGGTATCACCAGTCAGTGGGTGCTTCTCAAAGTCAGAAGGTTCCTTTTGAATTTGGTCCCCCAGGAGCGAGGCAAGACTCCTTAGTAACATGAGGTGAACGATGAATGTAACAGTCTAATGAGTGTGCAGGTGTGCATCATTAATAAGGCTCTGACTAAGAGAAGGAAGAAGTGTTAGCAACAGTTCTTCTCAACTAGCTTATGGAAACAGAAGGTGAGTATGCTAATAGATGTGAAAAAGATAACAGAGAAAAAGCCAATAGAGAAGAAAAGGTCACATGGTGGAATAATTACTGTGTAACTCTTATTTGCTCTGGATTGAGTGACTGTATGTGAGAATATAAAGTATGTATGTTATGTATATGTAGTAGGTGACAGGGGGATTTATATCTCTATGAATCTTGTTCCCTTCACTCTTATCCTAAGCTTGGGAAAGGGAATTAGAATCCATGTATCATAAATAAAGAAGACGTCCTGGAGCACATAACATGCTGTACCATGTGGGCAAATGACTAAACATATAAAATCACTGTGGCATTCCCATTCAAGTGGGCCTCTTCTATATTTCAAACAGTGTCACATGTGAGAAAAAGGGGTTTTGATCATATGAACACTATACTATTCATTATGATGACACAAAGAGGAGGGATAAGAAATGTTTTTGTTACATAAGATGAGCATTATGTAAGTGCTAAGGGAGGGCATACATACATGCTATATGTTAGCGCTCCCCTCTGAGGACACATCAGAGTGGACAGCCTTGCAGTGTTGAAGGATCAGCGTGTGTTTATGCGTGTCTGTGTGCATGAGGGGGAGACTCAGAGGGGGAGAGATGGGTATTGGGTTGCTTGAAGGGTGAAGAGCCAGTAGGAGACACTTGCTGATAAAAATGAACTGATGAGAAATGATGAGACGGATAAAGTGCAGTGATGCAACAGAGAGGAAATGGAATTTGAGGAATATGCTGGAAAATGAGAAAGAACTGGGAGACAGGGAATGGAGAGGAGATGAAGATCAATGGAAGCAGTCAGCGTAAGAGCTAAAAGGGTTGAGTGATTCACAGAAATGGAGTGAACGACAGACAGATGTGGCGACAGAGAGGGAGACGAGGAGTGACAGCGGAAGGGGCTGAGACAGGGAGAGGAGAAGATAGGGAGCATGACTGAGAGATTGAGGGTAGGCAGGAAATAGTCTGGTTGGGTAAGAAAAGCAGAGGGAAAGGATGGAGGAGAGTAAGACTTTGTGGCTGTGGCTGCAGCTGGATTTGTAGCTGAGTCATGGAGCATGAAAAAGGATAAACAAGTGTATCCTGGATGTGTGGTGTTTATGTCCTAAACTAAAAAGCAAAAAATAATAATAATAAAAAAAAAAACAGAACAAAAAATATTAAATACAACTAAAACAGTTATTATTAGTAGTCAGCCATGTGTTTGTAAGTTATTTATTATCAGCTGATAACTGCCAATCCAAGAGGAAAATTGACCCTATTGATAGTGACTTAGATTATTTAGAATTTTATTGTGAAATATCATCACAATTATAAACACTTTTGCAAAGAAAAGCTACTGAAATGAGTCATTTTAGGCTTATTTTTGGGAATGTGCCAAATTGTTGTCAAGTTAGTTTGACTATGAGTTAAGAGAAATATTTGTGCAAAGACTTCAACACTAAATTGGCTGTTAAAGTTCTAAACAATGAAAAAAAACGAAGAAGGGCTAATGAGGTCATGATAGGATCATGAGATTTGCTTATTTTATTGTTAAAATTAGCCACCAAAAAAAGGAAAATTTATCCCACTGAGGCAGAAAGAAGAGTTATTTTAGTTTTTATTCTTTTATTTCTGTTAATAATTTACTAATAATTTATATTTAAAATATTCATTATGTATATTGTATATGGTTTTATATTTTTCATATATTTTCCCTTAAGTTTCATTAAGAATTCTCAGAATTTATAACAGTTTGTTCCAATTGGAAATTTAAAAAAGGACGTTGACAAACAAATACAGATTGGCTTCCTCTTACTTCGCCTTTTAAACCTTGCCATTTGTTGTTATCTGACTCACAGTTTTGAGAGCAAAGATCAGCGTTTTGATATAACTTTTTTATTTGAAACATAACAATACTTTATAATATAAAAATAAAAAAAATAAAATAAAAAAAATAAAGATATGTGACAAATTAAAAGACTGAGTTAACAAACATTAAAAATGCAGGTGCTGCCATAGTCATAGTGAAGCATTAAACACAAACTGAATTGCATGTTGTGGCCTCCACAGTCGTCAGCTCTCAACCCACTTTACCTCTTTTGGATGGATGTGTTAGACAGACTTCTGCATCAGTGTCACTAAACATCACATGGAGAAAATATTTTTAGGCAGTTATATTCATCCCTCCACAAGAGCTGAACAGACTTGTAGGCTTGTAGCGTCCAACATCTTATTAAGACACCATACCTTTTTATTTTCCATCAATTTATCTCGGCTTCTTGGGATACAGCAACTAAATCATCATCTACGCTTTGATGAAAACATTTCATCAGTACAAATGGGGCTGAGCAAACAGCCTCACAGTTTTAATTAAGTTTGTGTTGGGTTGCAGCTGTCTCTGCAAACTTTTCTGAAATGTGAGATGACAGATGGTCTTCACAGCTCACATCCAGCTTTGTTTATCTTGAACTCTTTTCAATGCTGCTCCCTTGTTGGTTGTGACAGTTTTATATCACTACCAGCTTTGTGTTTCATTCAACATTTCGCTCCAGGCTGAGCGCCTGCAGTCCTGTGTAATCATGAAACTGCATTCGGGAGTGTACACCCAGATGCAAACACTATATACTGCTGCTTTTGAAATGCTTCCAGGAAAGTAACATTACTAATAAATCAGACATGACTGCTCTTTTTTTTACAGGCAAGAAGGCAATAAAAAACAATCTGGACACAAACACACTATCAATCTTGTGTAACAGTAGGACCATGCTGGCCTGACTCTGGCTTTGACAGCTGAAGCTGCAGGGCCACAGTTAAATGTATACCTTGATCAATAAGTGATTTGTTACTGTCATCCCATTTTTTATTGTTTTTATCAATGTATGTAAATGAATAATCTATATAAAGTTTGCAGTTTGTTTCTATTCCGACAGCTGTAACAGCAAAACAGATGTGGTGAAACAGTCTTTGCTGATGCAAGCTTCCATGTTTCTTATTTATTTACTAAAAGATCATTTTATTCTAATCTTTTTTTCAGTGACAGCTGGTTGCCTCTTTCCTCCACTCAGGATTTATTAGGGGTAAGTTTGGATGGTCTCGCTAGAGCAGCGTTTATTGATGTCGGTGGCAGTGATGCCTCGTGGCTGTCGAGGAGCAGCCGTGGTGCACAACAGACCTGTTTTCCTTCACTGGAAACTTAGGAAGACTCACTTCGGCCTCATTATTTGCTCTCAAGTCCAGAAGCACTCTGGTCACACTCAGCGACCTCACTGCAGGTGAATCTGGTTTAATAAGGTGCAGAAATGTACTGTGCAAATAGCTTCCAGGTGATTAAGAGAGAGAGAGCAGCACAAGGCATTTTTCAATACAGAGTATTCTCACATGGTGGTTTATTTTTACTTTTAACAAGTACTGCAGCTGCTCTTTAAAGCATGTACAATTGTATACAGTATGCATACAACTGGGAACGTTGTGTCCTTCACTTTGATCCTTTAGTTCATCTATTGCAGTCTGTATGCATGAAATTAAATAGAGTGATTGTACATGTGAGTCACAGTATGTCCACCAAAATGCACTGTCATCCTCCAGTGCAGCTTCTGTCTTCTGTCAATGAGCTGCTGTCTCTCTGATCTCCCCCTGTGGCTCAGTCGATGCTACGTGTCTTCTGCTGTGCAGAGGATTGTGGGTCAGAGGTGACAGAGACTGTGGCTCGCATGCTAAAAAAATTGACTGGGTGCAGTAGGTCATCCTGTTATTTTTGGGATACAGCATTTGGCATGCTATGTATTGAGACATACTTGACTATTCTGGCAAACTAAACTGTATTATAGTACAGACATTTGGACTTGTAAGAAAAGTACAGGAGTTACTGATGACATTAATGATGGCTTTGTTTTCCTCCTGTGACATGACAAAAAATGTATATAGACCTAATGCACTGCACCAGAAATTAGTCTTGCATGCTTTTCAGTTAGA
>JAUZTA010000003.1:12709260-12727747 GCA_034780835.1 Ctenochaetus striatus
AATTACTACAGAAACATGAATAACCCTCATCAGATAAAATGAATAAATAATACATATATTTTTTTATTAACCAAGTTATTATCTCATCAACCTAAGTCACCTGGTACAACTAACCTATATCTCACATTTTTCTGCATTTAAAAACTGCAAAAGTATTTAAGTTGTGAGTGTTTTAGCTACATTTGAAAGACGGTGTAAGTCACTTAGATGTTGGAATGGTTTATAAACATATATCTAAAACATAAATTGCTCAAACCAGGGACAGTGTGAATAGTAAATTAAAGTT
The DNA here is from genome assembly GCA_034780835.1 of Ctenochaetus striatus. Classification (NCBI taxonomy): domain Eukaryota; kingdom Metazoa; phylum Chordata; class Actinopteri; order Acanthuriformes; family Acanthuridae; genus Ctenochaetus; species Ctenochaetus striatus. The sequence continues at coordinate 12,709,547 of JAUZTA010000003.1, forward strand.
CTTACAATGTAAAATACACAGGATCAGAATCAGAATTGACCTGCTTACTTTTGCCTTGTAGGCTAAAAGTTGTCTTTTTTACACAGGTCTGATCCTACTGCATCTCACAAATATGATGAATGCAAAAAATGACCATTACTACTTATTGTAGTTACATTATGTGTCATCTGTATCTGAATAGATGGACTTAGTACTAGAATAATAGGTGTCTTTGGGCCATTGTTGAATGTCTCCGGCTAATCACCATCTGTAGTTTTTAACCATAGGTTCGTGTCTAGCACCATTTCCACCAGCAGACCTTTCAGCCACCTGAGCCTGTTACATCAGTGAGAGACATGCAAAAGAAGTGTTTTGTATAACTTTTTCTTACCTTTTTTAGCAAATTTTAGCTCAAAGCCAATCAATGTAAAACCAGCTTCTGTGTTTTGTAGTTGGATTGACCACAAAAGACAAAGAAGTCTTTTGTGCACTTCTGATGCTTAATTAATTATGCAGATCTCACTCTGGGGCATCTGAGAAGCACAGTGAGGCCTTTGCATATATCATCCTGCCATTCAAAGTAAATTAGTTTGTATGTTAATGCGGCTGCTTGCTGCTCTGTTGTGTCGGATAATGAATTAGCAGCGACCTGGCAGATAAGAGGAATCTAGTAAGCTTGTTTTGAGATCAAAAATGCATTTGTTCACTCAGCTCTGAATGCTCTAACAGGGCTTAATGGATGGTGATGTGTCCGGAATGAAATGACTCCCCAAGCTGTGTGTGTTAGTTGGACTTTGATTACCACAACATTTTGGCAGAATATTGCCAAATTTTATATAAATATCCAATGTTCCCACAGGAATATGACTTTGGTAAGCCTGTTCATCTTAATATTGGACACTTATAGCTTCTTCCTGATTTTTTGTGTATGACCCAATGCCTGCAAAACGTATGGCTGTCCTGTTAACCAGTTTTGATCTGTGCTTGATGCTAATAAACATGTGCAAGCTTGCTTACACACTAGTATGCTAAACATACAACCTGCTTCGCATCAGCATGTTAGCATGCTGAGTTTGGCCTAAGAAATGCTTGCTTGCAGCTTGTTGGATGCTTGAAGCTTATTAAAATATAATCTGTTTGTAGTCAGTCTATGTAAAGCCCAGCAATCTACTCCATCAAGAAAATACTGTCAATAGTATCACCGGATAATGCGTGTGGCCCCAGAAATTATGTCTTATCCTGAGAAAACTGAAGTTTTTGATTGAGGGAGACAAAGAATTTGGTGTAAAGTTGTTTCTCTGAGTAGATGATACACAGGGTGTGGCTATTGTTGTTCCATATGGATATATGTCGGATGACATGTCAGTGCAGTTAGCCACCATAAGCTTCTTGATCCTATCGTCTATGTACCATCAAAACGTTAATCATCAGTCAGAACTTCATGTTATTGACCGCTCTCATTGCCACAATTGACTTTATGCCTCTTTCTGCTGACATCTACACTGCGTTCTCTCTCTTTCTTCAGTGTGCATCCAGTTTATCAAGTGGCCACACATGCACACACACACACACATACATGAGCAAACATGTTCACACACATTAAAGCTAGTATTGGGAAAATGGCTGGCTGGCAGAGAAAACACATTCACACATCACAAATTTGTCACCTCGAGGCTCGGGGCAATCACATTCTCACTCAACACTCTTCACAGGGTTTGTGTGAGACTTGGTTCACAATAAAGCAATATATGTGTGTGTGTAACAGTACAGTGTAATATTTGTCCCATTCACAATTGAACGTAAGAGATCTTTCCTTTTCTATCCACCAAATAAACCAAGTAATTAGTCTTTGCAGTTGAATGAAATCCAATGACAGTCCATAACTTAGTGTGAACAGAAGGAACATGGGTTTTATTTCCAATATCTGATGGGGGGACATGCCAGATAAGTGTGAAAACTGCTGCCTTAGCTTCCTGAAATCTTGCATATATTACTGTTTTATTTAAATATTCTTTGCGTGGGTTTGATGGTGATGATCACGATGCTTCCAGGAATGTTACCAAATTTATGCTCAAGGATAGTATTATAATAATATTAAGATGTATATTTAAACAGCACCTTTCAGCTCAAAAATTACAAGAATGTTTTAAACAACCTTTTAGCATCAATAAGAGCATAAAAAAACAACTTTTTTCAGCATTACATTTACGCATTATGCAGCACTGAACACCGGTTTGACTAGCTTGAAGCTGCATGAGGCTGCTTAAAAACTCCTGTGAGGCCAAACTTTATCACAGACCTACACAGACTACTGCATGGCAAACATTTTAAAACAGGTCAGACCAAGAGGTGGATTTGAGAAGCGGTAAAGTGCAGCGATTGAACATTTCTATCATTCACCTTTTGATCTTGGAAATGTTCCACCAGTTTTTGTGCTCTGATGCCCCTGACATTAGAAGTAGTTAAGCATGAGAATGAAGGACTGAATCATGAAATCACAATGCTCCCAAATCTGCCCATTTCATAATAGCTCAGCATTTAACTTGTCAGATTATAAAATAACCGCTGAAAGAACCAGATTTCTGTTTATCTGCAGTATCCCATGTGTTTTTTATCACCAATTTAATCAAATAATAATTAAAGATTATATTAGGTAAGGCATGCAATCATCTGCATGAGGAAATTCAGTGAGAGGGGACTATTTATGACAATTTAATGGGTTCAAACAGAAACTTATGAAGGAGAATTGCTCTGTGTTTACTATGAGCAATGACAGTCAGTGTCCCCGAAGCTCCAAATGCTGACAAAGTGTCGACCTTGCTGCTGTCAGTCACCATAATACATATTCTTTCAAGTCAGTGTACTGAGGTTGGACTCTTTCATGCTGAACAACCCATTCCCTCAGGCTACTGTAAGACTTTGCCTGTGTTTACATCCAGATCACTTGCTCTGAATCTCTTGGAACTCCGACGCCAATCGAGCAACGCAGGGGCTCTGCTTTGGTCTTTCCAGCTCTCTGGTTGCAGCAACCGCCCCCCCACAGATTCTCCCAGGACTTTCACTCAGCACTCCTCTGCAAACTCTCAGCCTCATTCACTGTGATCAAATGGGCCACAGGGTACTTGTCTCCAATGCAAAGATTTGGGAATATTGTATCATGACAACCGTGTGTCGTAGTTCCACAAAGCACGAAACGCAGAATCACTGATTCCCTGCTTGCACTCTTTCCTTCCCCAGTGTAGAAAAAGTTAAATAATGTTCTTCCCTGGGAGTGAGAGTCACAAAACTGCCTTTAGCTCTCTGAACATGATTTTATTGCACCAATTGATCCTTTGAAATGTCCTGAACTACTCTACTCCATAACCGTTGTGAATTTGTAAAACATAGTAGCATAAGAAGACATTTTGGATTAAAAGGCAAAAGTCTTTCTAAGAAGCAATTCATGTCTTTCAATAGCAGCCTCGTTTCTGTCCTGTTCTTCTTTGTAAGTGAGTACTAGAACATATTTCTTTAGACTACATTTAATTATACTACATAGCATGGCATAACCCAAGGCTCCAGTTGTAAATAGTCTGAACTTCCTCAGATATAGAAAAATTAAGCTGAATATAAAGGTTGAATAAAAAATGTAAGTCCATGGACACTACCTCCTTTGACATCAAGGTTTTGCCTTCTATTGCCTAAATCAGTTTCCATTCAGTTACAAGTGTGGAAGGATCTATTCAATCCACACTACATGACAGTATTATATATATAATCACTCACACTATCAAAATCATCTGCCTCAGAAGCTTGACTTCAGATTAAATGGTCTTTTAATGCTCTTAAGTTAAGAAAAGCCTCGTCAAAAAATGAAGTAATATTGTATGAAGGGTTTGTATAAAAAGTAAAGTTTTGTACAAAGAGAACAAAACACTGCAAAGGTTCAACTATAGACTTAAACAAGTGAAAGGGCAGTAAGAGACATGACACCTCCGAGTGACAGTTAAATATGAAATTACCAGTCTTTGGTTAAAGTAATTAGCAGCTTAGCTTCGAGCAGAGCCTCATTTGAAAGCCTCGGCAGAAGCTCCCACTTGATACAATATGTCCTGTGCCAAAAACTGAGCCTGACAAGTTTGGTATCTGTGGAAACTCTGGTAGAACTGGCAGCAGCAGAGCTCTGTGGGTTTAAGAAAAGTTTTCAACAACATGAGTTCGTGTTGCCTGACTCATTGGGATGTTGGGAGTTTCAGAGGTTGAAGACAAATTATTAGGAAGTGTTAAAGGTTAGACAAAACAAAAACAAACATGGTCTTCAGATAAAGGCTTCAGGCTAATTGAAATCCCAGCATTGCACAGATAGCTCCGTGGTGGAATGAGTCATGATAATCAATTTTTTAATAATTTCACTGACACAAACTTTCTGTATATTTCAGACATGAAAGATAGTTTTAAACTAAACATCTTGTGATGAGCTCACACCAGGAGTGACGCTCGCTCCAGTGTTGACATTAGGACTCATTTGTAGTCAGTAGTCATTAGGACATCATTACATGAGTGAAGAGTGAAGTTTTGTGACTGTGTCTCACATGGTTGTGAGCTTTGACAAGGACAAAATCTGTCCACACAGACTGACATCTGTCAAAGTAATGTCATCTGCTTTACTGACAGTGACACAGCAAGTGTCTCCAGGACCAGTTTGCCATGATAACACACACACGGACGGACAGAAAAGGTGAAAACAACACCAGCTGCATCATCAAAGCTCATAAAAAAAAGCAATGTAAGTGTGCACTACACTCTTTAACTTGATCCCACTGGAAACACTGACAAGCTTGATTTTAGCCTCTGTTTCTTCATTGCACTTGTTCACAACACATATATCATAGAAGTCTCAATGCACTGGTACATATTTAACTGTCCGAATGTACCTGAGTTTTTTGCACAGTATGTTTAACATTTCTTTCCATCTCATTTCACGAATCTAACACACTGCTCAACAAGTTTAGATAAGTCCTTGTGCTTGATAGCAACGTGTTCTTATCTCCCCTAAGCTGTGCTGATTGACTCTCATTTAAAATCCCAGATCCCGTGCCAGGTTTTGTTTTGCAGGGGCAGCGACGTGTGCAAAATCCACTTTCTCATCCATGACCGATGTGCAGATGCTGCTCATTTCATCTCACTGTGTGCGCAGTGGTGAAGTCTAGTTCATTGTAGCGGGTATTCTGTGATGACCCCCCCCACCCCTTCAACTTTACACGCCCGTCCCAGAGTGACAACCCATAAACTAACCACACTCACTAATGCATACAGTAATTCATTCAGTAGCATTCATACTGTACACAAATGAGGGCTTCCATAAAGACTGTGTGTGTGTTGTAACATGTATTTTAAGGAACACAAGAGTTAAACAGGCAAACATATTTAAAGCTGAGTAATTTTCAACTTGTAGACTCTAATTTTCTTCTGTTTTCACAGTCCTTTTCACAATGTTATTCTATGTTTACATCTTTATAAATCTGGACATGCTGCATGCTGCGTTTTCAGGAAATGTGCTCTGTAGGATTGTGAGTAAGAATATTATTTCTAGGCACAACTACATTTGTTTTACATAAGCCAGCATGTCCTATATCAACAACGAATTAGAAAAAAAAAAAAAAAAAACTATTTGTACAAACCAATTCAGCAGCCTGTGTGTAAATCTCATCCCAATTCACTGTAGCTCTGTGTATGTTTGCGTGCTTTTGTAGTTATAATTCAAGTATATTAATGTGTTGTAGTTCCCTACTGATTGGCTCAGCTCTGGTATTGAAAACCTGAGAGACAGAGCTGCAACACAAACAGTGTTTTCCTTTATCATCAACATGCTGCCATCAAGGCAAAGGTGCTGTAGGGGTTAAGGTGCTGAAATGCCACAGTCAGTTCATGAATGACAAGAAACAAAAAGCGTAGTGAATTCTCCCCTGTTGGGATGAAGACTGATCAGTGGATCAGTCTCTGATTGGAGGTATGTTAATCAGTGAAATCCCCTGCTGCCCACCGGCACAGTGTCAAATATGAAATTCATCACACATGCATGTTTCCATGCATAAATAGGCTCATGTACATAAAATGAAGTTGTCAGCGCGCCAGTGTGAGATAATAATTCATCACCTGTGCAAACCAAGATAGTAATTATGTTTTCTCAATTATTCAGCCAACATATTTTCATTTGGCAGGGGATCCGATTTGATTCCCCCACTTACGTTTTTAATCTAATCTCATGAGAATAAAACAAGCACCACATCTTGAGTGACGATAAATACTGGTGTCCTCCAGATTCAAAGGATTCAGCTCAGGTGAAGGAGAGTGAAGGTCAGGTAAGGTCATCGCATAAAATTTTTGGACAAGAATCTACGAGACTCGCAAATATCCCAAAAAACATGCTAAATACTGATACTGTACAGTGCTCTTGAAAACTGCGCATCTGTATTAAACAAATAAAAATTAACACACTGTGTCGAGGCAGAGTATCATAATACTGAAGTAGAAATGCATTATAGCAAATTAGAGGAAATGAAAAAACCATACACCGAATGAAAAAATCATTCTTACAGTTTTAATTAAATGAAGGCTGAGCTATAAATGCCATTAATGCATCAAATCACTACACACACAATCCACTGAGTCCTGTTAGTAACTTGTATATAACGTCACTGCATGTGGACAATTTCAGTAGAATTATTTGTAATGTACAGCGAGGAGTTATTAGGTAATTACGGTGAATTACACATCGTTGTCATCCACTGTTCAGTGGGATTATTAATTTTTCATTGACTGATGCCATGGATTCAGCCCCCCCTACTGGTTACATAATCATACTACAGAAATAAACCAATGGAACAAATGATATGTGCTTTACAAAAACAATATTTAGGCTCCTCATACCAAAGTCATTTTGCACTCAAAAGTTTGCTGCTGTTAAACACTGATGTTCATTATGTGTGGGCTAGTTAGATGTGGTAATACGACACCTTCTCTTATTACAGCTCGCAGTGTAAACTGTGTTTATAAATAGCAAATGCACTAATTGGATTTTATCCGATGTTTAGATTAAAAAATGTTTTCACGTCCTGTGGCAAAGCATGCATTAGAGTCTACTCACCTTACATAGACACGCTCTGCCCCTGAGATACAATGTGGAGCCACTGCCAACACTAATTACATGACTGACTAGGACACTGATATGATTTCTTCATCCGCTTTTGCCACTGTCGCCTCCTCATCAATACACCTAATGAGATCCCATGAGATGTCAGTCTGGTCTTCCTCTGGGCTGGACATGAGAGCTCTGCCTTTAGGGCACAGGATATTGTCCCCAGCGTGACCCCACGTTAACCTTTTCATGTATTCTAATTACACCCTGTCAGTCCTGTTAGCCTCACACATAATAATCTTCCATTTTGTAATCTATAGGCTAATTAGAGCAATGCTGCTTGAGATATTAGTAGAAAGAACATAATCTGTATAACATCTTTATAATTGAAATTTACATTAAAATAAGCGTGTGTTGCTCTAAAGTCATCAAAGTCGACAAAGCCGAAGAAAACCAAGGTATTACTAAGGTATAAAGGATGTAATGTGGGTTTTTGAAAAGTTTGAACTCATGTGAAACTTTTCTTTAATGTGCCTGGCAAGTATTTTATTGCATAAGATGTGTGTTAGAAATCTTATCATTTCAGTTAAGAAACTTGAGTATTAAACAAAATTCCTGCAAGGCATTTTTGGGTTATATCACCATCTTCTCTCTATACTGAAGTGCAATGTTGTCCAGTTTTAGTTTGAGAGTGTTAAAAAGTTTAAGAGACTTTAATGTGAAAGCACTGAACGATCAGACTTACAGTACATATTTATCCGATTTTCTGTTGCAACTTTAACACACAATATTCATCTGGTCTTTTAAATTAGCCGGGGTAAAAACAGCTGGACATAGATCATTAATAAAAACCTCTTTCCTTAAGTAGTTTCTCAAAAAACAGAAACAATTTCATTTTTCATATTAAGCATCTGTGGAGGCTAACAAAAGACCTTCCCAAGTTGAGCAGCTCTTCTCCTATTAAAGTACCATTCGATAAATCATACAGGATGTCAGTATATTTTATTATAGATTTTTTTTTTCAATTCAGCAGTGCTCATAGAGCTTGTATAAAAGCCTTTTACCCATAAACAGAACATAAACATTTGATGAATAAATAAAAAATAATACATAAACAATCACAGGACATTTTTCCCAGTTACCCACACATTCATTGGTGCCCGTCTTCATTACAGTGAAAAATTACAAAAGAAAACTTTCACGTTCCACCTCTTTCACATCATGGCAAGAGGATTAAAATAAACCCAAGTTAACACAGGTGAACCAACTTGAAACCACGCTTAGAAATTAAAGCAATTTCCAATTTTATGGAGTATAATTATTCTGCCGTAAGCTATGTTTTTAATGTTTTGATAATGATTAGTTTTACCTGACACGTTTTACAAGTTGTACCTCTCCTGCTTTTCTCTTCGTTGCCTTGGCACTGGAGGGTTGAGTTGTAGCTCATGTGTCGTTTCACGCATTTTATCTTCATTAAATATGTATGAAAATGTATTAGGTCAGAATCGTTAATGCATACAAATGTGGAGACCCAGAGGGGATTATAATTCAACAGAAAGCTATTCAATGCAACCACCTGTGGCTCAGTTATTACAAACTCCACTTAAAATATTGAGCCTTTAGCAGTATTGTGTTATAACCTTTCCCTGACATGAAGTAAAACTTTCGGCAGAGCTCAAGGAATCCAGTGACACAGCGATGAAAAATACAAAAGTTCAGAGAAAAAGTGAAAAGGTGCACAAGTATCCCGTTACATAGAAAAATTCCCTCACAGCTCCCCTGTCCTTCACAACTTAACTGTTTTAAAACATCCTTGGGAATAGTCACAGGATCAGCAAAGTTTCTTGAGCAAGTAATTATATGGCATTCATACGTGGAACATTATTTCACATATTATTTTTACACTTTATTTAGTGAATTTTCAAATCTCATTTCACTGTGGCTGCGTTTAAATTTGACACATTTCAGCCCACTTTGCGCACTAAAAATGCACTTTGGGCACTGGCTGACTCTTCTGTCATATAAAGCTGGAGGAAGGTGAACAAATGAGAAGTGTATGTTACACACATTGAAAAGAGTGCCATATTCACACTCACAAACACCCACATGCACACGCATACACACAGTCCCTTATACCAGGACACTCAATGTCCGTTCGTTGTTTTCATCTGAACTGAACCTGTTCGTTTAGTCTACAGAAGTTCAGCTTCTTCCTCGTCATCCTCAGAGCCAGAGGGGCCCTGGCGCACCTCTTCGTACCACTTGTTGGTCAGGGTCTTCATCTGGATCCGGCCGTGTAACAAGTCCTGCGAGGCACATGAAGACACACTCAATAATAAATCAGCACACATGCATGAATACACAAACATGCAGGAGAACTCAGGTGTAGACACAGTAACACCCAACAAGTTTGAAATGACTCATTACAAGATTTTGAACTTTGATGACCTGTGCACCAGCAATTCAAGCAAAAATGATTGTCAAGAAAAACTATGAAGGCCGTTACACAGGAAAGTCATATCAAAAATCTACCAAATTCCAAATGTCTGTACAAAGTTCGTCCCCTGACAATCATCTTTTTGTAAGTGATTTTTTTCAAGGCAGCAACAGAACAAGGACAGAGCTGATCAAATGTTATTTGCTGTAACTGCAAAAAAAAAAAAAAAAAGGGGAAAAGTATTTAACTTCAGTAAATGATCATCAGGGGTGCAACTCTTTCTTTCACCAAAATGTTTTAGTTTAGTTTATTTACTAAGACTGCAAATGTAATTTATGTTTCCACTTCAGATAAACAGCAGGGGACAGCTGTGTCACGCCGCCATGCACTGCTGTAGCCCCGTCTTTGACAGAGATCAGAGAGGATGCTCTGTGTTTAAAAGTCTTTTAGTAGCTTCTTCCTGAATCTGCTATTTTGGATTTTAGTTTCACTCCTGCTTCTGTTTAAACTTTTGGATATCACCCAAATTCCGTCTTACTGACTGTACTGGAATAGTGTCAAGTAACCGCTGATGCAAACCAAAGCTTTCCTGCTGTTGCTGCTTTACATTCAATACTTTCCACTGGCAAACTAGCAGGATGTTTTCATTGTGAGGAAGTCGTAGAAAACAAAATGTGTTTGCCATTAAGTAAGTGGAGCTTCATTAGCGATGCAAAGCTACAATAAAAGAGATCTAATCAACCAGTTATAGGCACATTTTATGCCATTTAGTCAGTGAAAGCTTTTGATTTACAAGCAAGACTAATGCAAAAAGAAACCGTACAAAACAGAAAAGGGCTGTGGTGAGAAGCATTTCCATTTAAGGGCTGAAAGCAAACCAGCATCACTGGAAATATGTTTCTGGGATTTTTAGCAATTACATGGGGCCCTACAAGTGACCAAAGAGATTCCTGCATCTCTCAACCACTCTTACCTCTTGGGTGAGCCTGCGAGTGAAGAAGGGGTTAAGGTATTTAGCATCAAGCCACATAAAGCCCTTTAGATCTTGTCTCTGGTAGATATGAGCCTCGTACTCCTCCTCTGTCAGTTCTGATAGGTGCTCTGACTCAATGGTATTACCCTGGAGAGAAAAGAAGAGGAATGAGAGGGGGAGCCGGGTAAATAGATAGAGGGGCCAGTGAATGAAGTAGTGGGGGGGAGAGGGATGGAGGGGAGGGAGGGGAGGCGAAGGTGATGGAGTGGTTGAGATCACAGTGAGATGGACAAGTGATGAGGGGAGAAGAAGCAAAGGGAGCAAAGAGAGGGAATTACATCAAAGGGGGCACATGAGACCTGAGGGGAAAATGGAGTGTTGATAGATCTGGTTTCTGCTACCTCGGGGTGTTACACCACACTTTGGAAGACATCAAACATGCAAATACTGTACACACAAGTCATGCAGACACACCACCACATGTAGCCGGCGGCCCATTATCTAGACTCAGAGTAAATGTTGTTAACTGAAAAATTAAACATAAAAGCTTGTATTCTGGTCTAAGATATTGTGTTAATGCCAGCTGCTGAGGTTTTTTTTTATGCTTGTCTTGAGTTTTTTTATTTTTCTAAGTGGGTATCTCTGTGATAAGAGCTCTTTCCTCAATCATTCAGTGTCCTTCAAAAAAAACACAGTCAACCCTTTGATGATTTTACCCTTGAAGAGGACAGAAAGAGCATGAAGGCGGATCACGAAGGCAAAAGACTCGGCTGGTATCAATTCAGCCAACAAACTGTGTGTGTGTGTGTGTGTGTGTGTGTGCAGATCAGAGTGTAAACTAAGTGCCTCATCCTTTACCATTTTCTCTGTCTTGCTGAGATTGACATCTTTCTTGTTTTTACGCCGGGACTGGCTCTCCTCAATGTCCATGATGCGAATAAGTGGCATGGTCCCGCCCCCCAGGAGCAGGATGGTAAAAAGCACAATGATGATGGTTGTGGTGCCAATCAGCTGCCGCTTCTCGATGGGCTCCAGGCCAAGATGAAGGCTCAGAGCGTAGGGGATGGCACCTCGCAAGCCTACCAGACAGAGAAAAAGACAAAAGAAACAGGACACAATTATTTATACTTATGCTTATACTTTTAAGGAATATATATTAGCAAAAGCAAAGTCTTTGCAGCAGTACTGTCAATTACTTAAACCTTTCTTAATTAAATGCTTCAAACAATATTTTGAATCTTTTGATTCTTTTTTAACTGTGTTTATTTGTTGACTGATCATTTTGTCTATAAACTACAAGTTGAGATTCCAAAAAAAAAGCTGGGACTCTGAAAATAAGAAAAAGAACCCTTGAGGATGCCTCGTTTCATACCTGATCATTACTGTTATTTGTTACAAATGAACGTGTTTCAAAAATGTTTTTAGAAATTTCCACTTTCCCAGTCCTCCCTTGCCCCTGTTCAAATTTGTTTGAAATGTGTTGTGTAGTCAAATACAAAATAAGCATAAATTTAGAATTTTATTTATTTACTACAGAAATGTATTTCTGTCCACTGACTCATTAATAAATCATCTCAATTCAGCTCATGTTGTCACTACCTGCATTTTGCCCCAGACATGTGCACACTGTAATACTGTCAGATGGTTTCCAAGTCATCGATTGAAATTAAAAAGGAAAAAGCATTTTAAAAAAGTCCTTGGCAGTCTATCACCGTCTATTAAAGGCTAACCTCAACCAGTCAGATCAACAAAGCTTAAAATGTAGCATGTGAGAGTTAAAGCAAAGAGGAAGTGGATTTGTCAAAGCAAGTTTGGAGAAGAGAGAAAAAAATCTTTTGAGAAAAGCTTCTAATAGCATTCTTTGTTCTTATTTCAAAAAAGAAACACACTCCTGCTCTAATATAACTGATGCTATAGCAGCATCTATGCCTGCATTAGTCTTTAGTGCATTCACACATTAGTCAGCGCTTCTTACCACTAAACCACATGATGAACATCATTTTGGGTGTGATCTTGTGGTCTCTGAAAAAGTTTAGCAGGAACGACAGAGGGAAGATGTTCACAGCTCGGCCGAGAAGAACAAGGATCTAAGGGGAGAAGAACAGCTGTCACACTGACAGTCAGGGGAACAAACACAGCATTATGTAAAAAATCAACTTGCACAAGCTCACTTACTATGCACCAGATGACGAAGGATATTTCAAACTTATGAGGGAAGCTGAAAATTGAGAGACCGAGGAAGGCAAACACGCACGTCTCTGGAGAGAAATATTCGAATAAGTAGTGTTAAAAATATAGCAAAGAATAAAAAAACAAAGGAGGAAAATGGGTTGGGGTGAGATTCACTGACCACACATGAAGGCCACTGTGCGCAGAGTCTGCTGCATGAGGATCTGGGTGACAGGGGACAAGTTGTGATGGGTGTAATGAGACATCACGATTCCAGCAAACAGGATGGACATTATTCCTGGAGAGAGAGAGAGAGGCTTTAAGAAAAAGGTCTAAGGGGTCAAACATAATTAAGCCTGTGTATGAGCGAACCTACCAGACAGTTTGATGCCTTCAGCCAAGCCATAGGGAAGATACGCAAAGATAATCATCATACCAAACTCCAGTGAAGGAGTCTTCCTCAGATCAAAGTGTTTCAGAAACTATTTACTGAGTAAAGGAACTTAAATATGATGAAACACACACACACACAAATACACATACAGAAGACTAAATTTCTTTCACACACAATAAGTTGGGATACAAGAGCTGAGATGAGTCCAGTGAGGGTTCCCAGGGCAGCAGAGCCGAAAAACATCTTCAGGAAATAACCTAGCGCTTGCAAAAAAGTCTCCCAGCCTGTTACCACGGAGTTGTCTGAGCGTGAAAAGAAGCCCTCTGCTGTACTGAAAGACAAAAAAAATAAGAAAAGGAGGATTACAAATGACATTATATTAGGACAGGTATATTCATTTTAAGTTGTAATACCTCTAACCAACACTGGAGGGCAGAAAAACTCCACCACTGAATCCTACTAACTCACAAGCACAGTATGAATGCACTTTTTTAAGTGGACTGGAGTGTGTGCAGAGTTTGTAATCCTGCCATCAAAATCCTGTTTGCTAAACAGAGTTCAGCTGTATTGTTTGCCCCCAGTGATTTAACGTGATATAAATGAAGGAATTTATTATGAAACTTTATTCAGAGCCACAGTTGTTTGTTTTTCAATGTCAACGCTTATGCTACCATTAGATAAGCAGCACAAGCTTTAAAGACTTCTAGAACCATAAATAAAGCAAATATAAACTGTGATGACACATTGATGCTCAAGCATTTCTGCATCATCTGCAAAATGTTACTTGGCTAATAAATCTGTTAGCAGTGAGCTACCAGTTTCTCCCGCTTAATTTATACTTTGAACTTGGACCTTGTTGGTTAAAAAAAACATTTTTCATTATGTTTGCAACCAGAAACAATTGGAATATGTATCATTTGTAATATTTTTTTACAGTAGGAATGCATACAATCACAATATTAAATATTCTGTTTTTAATTCTCATTACACCTACCGAGCAAAAGTGGCAGAGCTGGTATAAATGACTGAGCCAAACTTTACAGGCGCTTTCTATGAAAACCAGTCTGTGAGGTGCTAACAAGAAACAAACTGCCAGTGCTGTTCAGTCTATCTATTATTCATGCATTCATTTACTCTACTGGGCATGCAGACACTTGAGATCACTTTGCACATTTAGCTAGCTGTGAGTAGGAAAGATAAAGTAGCAAATTAAGTGTGTACAAAGACAGCAGATAAGATGACAGTGACGTGTGCAAACAAGGGATTACGGCCAACTGTCTGTTTCTGTCAAACTCGTCTATCTAGAATTTGCTGGTGTTGGCGTGTGTGACCATACAGCTATCGATTAATGCCAACCTGGGTAAACAATTCCAAAAGTGATACCTTATTGATATACAGCAGAGTCTGACTAAGATCCACCCACATCCTACGCAATTCAAACTATGGCTTTATCACAGAGTGTGCATGACGGAGTTGATAAAATAGGTCACTGGTTCTGTTCTCCTTGCTTCCTGTAATAGTGTTAACCACTAAAAGCAAGGGGAGGTTAGAAAGTGAGAAATGCCTGTCTATACATCAGTTGACATATATTTAAGCTGAACAAAGCCCAGAGGAGAATATATGTGTTTTAAGCGTGCTGTTCAGAATGTGTTCTGGCTGCCAGAAAATCTGAGGAACTCTGTCAGGGAACTTCTAAGTTGCAGAAACTTATATAGAATTGTAATCACTAAGGTTGTCTAATCCTTATAGTAGCTAAGGAACAGAAGAAGCTATATAAGTGCCCTACAGATGCCCCTTTGCCTTCTTCTAGCTCAAAATGGTATAAACATCACAGTCCGAGTTGGCACGTGTTTTACTTTGAGAGTGCGTTTCTGGGCGTGCAAGATTTTGACTGTAGTGCTATTGTATGTCTGGGCCTTTTATAAAAGCTAGGCTTCTGCACGCCATCCATAAGATCAGCTGATGGTATAAAAAGCTGCAGACAAACATATGAGAGGGGTGCATCGTTGTTACTAAGAGAGCCGAAATTAGGTTTGTGTGAAAAGGGCAAGTCAGCATAAGGACAAACAGTCTTCACACTAGACGCAAATGTTTTTACACGTAACGCCTCTTTTGCTTCCTGAGCACTTGCATGCTATCTAATATCATACGCTGGGGCAGCATTATGCTTAAATTATTTGGTTTTTGTTTAAGAGAGCAAAGTGGGCACAGCGGTGGGTCTTTTCCATCACAATATTGCAGGAACTCTGTGCATAAAAGGCTTGTGCAAACATTATGCATGGGCAAATGTAAATTTGCCAATGTGTGCCTCAGGAGAATAAACAAGCCTTTAGGGAGTGGACAGAAGCTCTTACTTTGTGAGGACAATGGAGACCGCATCATTGAGGATACTCTCACCAAACACCAGCATATTGAGGACAGGGTCCACATTTAGGGCGTTGAAGATGGCAATGGTGGCTACAGGGTCCACAGCTGAGATCAGTGAGCCAAAGGCAAAGCTGCAGCAAGGAGTGAAAATAATGTCAGTTAAACAATGATCATTAGAGAGTTTTACAGGCATAAACTCACTTAAAAGAAATAAAGAAGCAAACACATGGATAACAAAGGGACATAACACAGCCAAAACCACTCCCTTTGTTTTTGTACAAGGCCAGACAGTGGCAGACAGGAAATGCGTCTCACACAGGAGAGCACATAAGTTTGCATAGTTGGCATAATCCTATAAATTCATATTTAATAAATGTCATGGTTTTTGTGGAATACGTGAGTGAAATATATAATTTGGTAAAGTTGTATTTACTGTAGTGGGAGGAGTGATCAAATTATTATTATCATTGTTTTTTTGTCTTTTACAAAAATAGCATGGACAAAAATGGGTGGAGAAAGATTTCGCAAGAATTTGAAAGGGAAAGCCCCAACCTTCCTCTGCTCACGTCCTCAGATATCCCACTTATAAAACTGACAAACAGAGAGTCAGTCCAATGGGATTGAAACCATGTCCTCCTCTGTGAAGGAAATGCATATAAGAGAGCTCCACTTGAAAACAAGAGACTCACTTATACTCAGCCTGACTGTACACCAATGAGGATAAACAGTTGTGCACAATAACAACCACTGGCTTCTCCAGAAAAGAAAAACAAAACCACATGGGTGTGGAGTAGCACACTGCTTTTGTGTGCTACTCTCTCTCTGACAGCTGGATTATCCTTCTGTCTGAAACTTACTTACAGTTTAACTCTGAAGTTTCTGCAGGTTTGGTTCTCTCAAACTTGAAGGTGTTTGTTGGCTTGGCTACTACATATTATATATAAATACTATTATATAATACCGCTATAAATAATAACATCTAATTTTAGTGGATGTCGTTTTCAACAGAAAGTATATTTTTTATTTGAAAAGCCTATGTGTTAAAAATGTAAAATCCTTTTGAGCTTTAGAGAAATCCCCTCTTACTCTGATGACATGGATGCAAAACACATTGTTAAGCTTGCTGGAGTGGAAAAACTAACACTCACCTATCAGTCATGGTCATCTTATAGATTACATCAGCCTAAAAATAGGGCACAGAAACACAGAGTTGCTAAGAAATCTGATCATATCAACATCTGTAGAGAATAAAAAAAATGAGGAGATAGAAATGGCTATATGTAATTACAAAAGTGTTCTTTGTAAACAGGTGTGAACTTAGTCACTGACCAAGCCCTGGAAGTGCCAGACTTCAACAGATACTACTATAGTTCTCACCTGCCCAAGGAAATAGATACCTCCTCCCACTATGAAGGCGGAGAATGCCGTGCCGATCACAGCAAATAGCGTAATGGAGCCAATGTTCTGGAAGAAGTTACCCTGAGCATACAATGGCACAGCTTGAGTATTCATGGGTTAAGCAATAAGACATTTGAGGTCACATATTGTTGCATAACATCCAGCCAGCATTAGAATAAAAAAAATGCTTAAAGGGAAGAGCTGCTTATGCTTTTGTGCCATAGCTGGTTTGAGACACAAGCAAACTTTCCTCTCTGAATTTACACTGAACTGTATTGTGATACGTACAATGCTTGGTACAATGCTAAGTACAATGCTTGGCATAGTTTGTATTCCTCTCATTGACATTAATCAGAATCAGATTTGTTTTATAGACCAGTTAAGCTAGCACAGAAACAAACATCCCAAAAAATTGACACTGGTTCAAAAAATACAACCTAGAAGAAAATAACAGAGTCAATGTAATAAAAAAAGTAATAAAATAAAAAATGAGAAACACCAAGAAATATCTAAAAAATCTCTTATGGTCAATTTATTTGGTATAAAAAATATGTTGTGTACTTAAATTCATTTTGTTTTAAGTACATAACATTTCGACAGGCTTGAGATGTGTATAAGCAGCTGCATACACACACTCTGCTGTACCTTATGTAAAGAGTATCCGGATTCAAAGATGATTGGCGGCAGGAGCAAAAGAAAGAACATGTTGGGTCGAAACATTTCCTCCTCCTGGAGAAGGAAAGAGACAAAGTCACATAAAATCCACAGCAAAAAAGCAGCAGTGGTCAGGCAGGTGACCTTGGCTTATTGCACCCTGGCAAGTGGAAAGAATTTGAATTTGTAGCAGTAAAAGGGAAAAGGCTCAGTTGAGTGCCATAAGCATTTAGGAATCCTGCCTCGATTAAATGAATTTAAGAGTATAGCAAACAGGCAAGATTTTTACTTCAACAAATTACCCATTTGTAAAAAGATTTGTAAGTGAACTGCACTGATGTGCATGCTCTCATGTTTTGGATTATTAAACGAGCCCGAAATGGTCTGTAATCCAAACACAATAATCCCAACGTTAATCAGTATCATCATAATTGAGCAACCTATGTGTCTGTCAATAAAATAATGAAATACTTAAATAACACTTGTGGTTATTACACAACTGATAGTAATGATTTCCTTCCTTTATCTGATCACTGAATGTCAGTTAGGTAATGTTGAGATGACTACATACTCAGTAATCAAAAGGAAAGAGTGATGTGGAGGGTCATACCTAAGTTGTTAGTAATAGCACACAAACCAAAATTGACTTCAATATGACACACTCACAATCTTTCCTCTTTTGAAAGACACACAGATATGCACACACAGAACAC
>JAUZTA010000003.1:12810620-12823476 GCA_034780835.1 Ctenochaetus striatus
CAACTGCTCAGTCCAATCGCTCTCCAAAGCCTCTCATCCCCTCCCACCGCCATCTCTGTCTATGACATTCTTTCACCTTCCGCCCCACTCTTTGCCTCTCTTTCTATACCTCTTTCATTCATGCTCTCCCTTTCTCCACCTCTCTGGATCATGCTGTAAAAAGAGAGAGGGGCCGATTTCAGTTCATTGATAGTGGAATGCTATTCACAGCCTCTTCCTCTGTTTTAACGGTTGAGCATGGTATATTTCTCATAGTCAAATCCATTCAAACCCTTTTTACAAGTCAAATATGTCCTATGTTTGCAGCCACAGTTGTGGCCAAACCACTGAGTTCAAATGTCATATCCTCTTGTTAAGAGACTTCAACAGTGACCTTTGACCCCTTTCTATTAGACAGAAGCCGTGGCAGCAAGTTCAAAGGGTTACAACACATACCTGAGGCATTATTGGAATTACCAGAATATTACTTTTTGTGTGTCTCTTTGTGTGCCTGGTCACTTGTGTGTGTGTGTGTGTGTGTGTGTGTGTGCACAAAAGCACGTTTATGCACGCATGCACGCTACCTTGCATGCTGACATGAGTGAACTGGCATGTCACTATGTGTGATGGTAACCATTCAGAAAGCTCTGTGAGCCAACATTTGGAGCTCCTGGGTCACAAAAGAGAACATAATGCACCTAAATTAGACAAAGCACAAAGCAGCTTTTGTTGTTACAGTGAAACTCGCCCCTCTCTGTCCCCAACACACATCTGCAAAATCATTAACAGATGTCTAAAGAGCCTCCTTCGGTCAGCGTATCACAAACACACACACACATACACACACACACTCTTTCTACCTCACTATATTATTCCATTTGCTCAGTCACCATATCTGGCTCACTTCCTTTGCATTTCCTCAATTCCATCCCCACCACTCACGTGCCGATGCACTCAGGCCACAAACACATGCAAATGCTCCGAGAGGGAAAAACACAGAAACTTATTAACTCACACATGCTCACCTCTGTGCTGAGGCTTTTCCCGTTCCAACAAAACCATGACCACCAGAAACACAAACCTCTCTCATGTTTTCTGTCTTTTTATTGAAGCGACCAGTGTTTCCTTGCGGCATTTTTAATCCCACTGTACACGCTGATGTTGTAAACACTTCATAGAATTTCTAGTAGCTCTGTTTGTCTTTTGACTGCATCAAATCCTTTGCTTCTGTGGTTGAATCAACAATGAATTTCTGCTTCGTAACAATATACAGGAGGATATTTTAAATTTTTATTTTTAAAAGGGCATTTTTGTTGTCTTTCTGCTGTGCCTGTGAAGCACATTGAGTCTGTCTGAGCTCATTAAGCCACACACTTTCTGAGGGAAACGGTCAGCAAGGGAGCCATGCCTCCTTAACCACAACCAGCATGCCCTTCATCAGCTGCACTCAATAATTATCGCCTCATAATTAGTGATCCAGGTTTTCACGAGCCAAACAGAAAGTGTGAAAGGTGTGCCAGGGCAAGTGATTGCCAGGCGGTTAAAATGAGAGGGAGGCAGAATTCAGCGGGGTGAAGGAAAAGCTGGATGGAGTCCACTGTGAGACACAAGGCGCTCAGGAATTTACAGTTGGTCTCATAAAGCCAATGAAAAGCAGAGCTCTAAAACAGCAGGCGTAGTCATCTGAAGGAAAACACTGGGAGGAAGAAAGAGAAGAGCAAGTTTCAAAGTTCTGAATGGGCAACAACAAGCACAGAGACGGAGACCCAGAGGATACAGAACATCCCCCAGTGTTATTCAGTTATCATTAACAATAAGTATTATTCCGCTAACACCTGTAAATTTGTCCCTGCTAATCATTAGCTGTACCATGAAAACTAATACATGCAAACTGGCTGGTGCTGCTGCTGCTGCTGGGCTGCAGGATCAGAGCAGGAGGGTTTAATTAAATGCTGTGTGGTTTTAAGAGTAAAGTGATAATATCTATTAGGGCTTACAGGATTAGTCTCTGTTACAGGCGAACACTGGAATGTGGAGAGAGTGCGGTTCCTCTTGTCCATCAGCATAAATCGAGGCATTAGTCTGCTCTCAGATTTAAAAAGGTTACTGAACCAGTGTCGCTTGGTCAAGGTTGGAACACAGTTGCCCCATTTATGCCAAAACTAATGGATTCCTGCCACAGACTACCTCATCGCCAGGATCTGGCTTGGTTAAATTGGCATCAGATAAGTTGTGTGTGTATGAGAGAGTGAAAGAGAGAGCGAGGATACGAGGCAAAGCCATGGGCTATTAACCAGCATAGCAGCTGCGCTAGTGCTTGTGGAACCACACATTTATCACAGCGCAATTGTGTTTCATTGTGTTTCTGTGTGAGTGTGTACATCGGAGTCCTTTGAGGGAATAAATGGGCAAAAAAAGTAGAGGACGTCAAGTCCAAACGGCTCCCAAAGCTCTCACAAATACAGTAAATGGAGGGGAAAGGGTGAGTGAAACCCAACGTGGATAAGAAAATCTGACGGTTTGGAGCCAAACGATCCTGAATGAAAATGTAAACAAAGTTGTGCTGGATTTCCATCAGACATCTGAATGAACCCTGGGTTTGCTGGTCTCTTGCTTCATGTCCAAATGTTAAATTAGCACACTAACCGCCGAGGCTTTCTAGGGGCCACAAGGAGATGGAGTGAAGGAGAAAGATGGAGACAAAAGAGCTCATTACAGAGATTGTTTAGGGACTCTGCTTGTTTTGCTTTTGTTTGTGTGGCATTCGGATGGTGTTTACCATTAGCGCGTAGGGTCAACATTCAGACCCTGGCTGCTAGGCTTTCTCACAGGGCAGCGATCAACAAAGGCAGGAGTCTGCTAGTCTGCACAGGGAGGCCCCTAACCATGCCAAACAGGGGCCCGGGGTCACCTCGTCTATATCTTCTGCACATGTATGACCACCAGGGACAAACCAGGGCAAGTATGCAAACCCCATGACTCTGTGATTGACTCATGATTGGACAGTGTGTGCAGGAATTAAGGGCATCAAGCAACAACGACAACATACATGATGGGAACATTCTCTGTCTGCAGCTCCCGTCCTCATGATGTGTTCATTCAGCTGTAGTTTGATGGATAAACATGGCAGAGCTAGTGGACACTCTCAATGAACTGTCTCCTTTGTGAGCGCAGGGGACGCCAAACTTAACACAAGCCCCTTCCCCCTTTCAGACATGCACCTCATTACACAAAAGTGATGGAAATATAACACAATGGTCTCATGACTGAGTAAGCCCCCTGAGTCATTTTTAAGTTAAAGTCACATTTGCAGTTGGACGCGTGCATTATCATAACACTTAAAGGTTCAAGTCTCAGCTGGATGATCGTATCATAGAGGTGGAGAGTTTCACTCATGTTTTGTTGTGTTATATTAAAAGCCAAAAAGAAAAACATGAGTAATTTTCTTGTTTCTTCCAACAGTTTAATAAACTGATATCACACAGACCCACAGGATACTATCTTCTTTAGGAGATGGAGTTTTTCAGGTTCTTAAAGAGTTGTAAATGTTCAAATGTCAATACTTCTACAGACTTTCCTCAAGTTGTTAGTTGAAACTGAAAATTCATTCTTGACCTTGGCTAAAAGTAGTTCAAAAATAACTGTGTCCACTAAGAAGCCGAATGTATTTGTTTGATTAGTTATATTTTAAGCTAATATGTTTACAAGGATGTAAAAGTTTTGATAATGAGTCATATAGAAAGGCAGAGAGTCATGCACACAGCCTTGACCGATAGAAAGATATAACTATGTTGATTTAAAGGCTATAATAAACCCTAGTGAAATCAATTACTTATAATAATAAGAGTTGGAGCCTTATTTGATACATTTGATGAATAATAATTGGCTTTGTGGTACGATTCAGTTTAAAAAAATGTAGTTTTATCAATAGAAAGGGTTTTTTTTGCCCTTTGAATGGGACAAATGAGGAAAGAGTGCTCAGAAATCTGTGTTAACAATCAGATCAGTATACGCTCTATGAATTTTACATATTTAAGATATAGATATCAGCAAAAATTTACACAAAACATGTGAGCCAAATAAAATTCAATTGGAGTGACAGTGTTTTAGTATGTCTGAGCACTGTTAGACTATAGGAAAAATGGAAATGACAACGGTGCAAATGTCCTTTGATCTTAGATGGTCAATAATTGAGCTTCGAAATAACTTGTAAAACCCATCTGCTGCAGCCTCTGAAAGAACTGGGAAGTGTTCTCTTGCTAGATAACGTTCTTCAACTACTGCATACCACATGACAGATATTATGTAAGCATTGCAGCTCAAGCTGTGTCAGCCTCATCATGTCTATCATTTACATAACCAATGTTTGAAAGTCCAAAAGCGATGACTTGAACAGATGAAACCAGCAATGTTTGAAAAGGCCTACATGCACATTTCCGATCCAAAACTCCAATTTAACGCTAACTTCATACCAACACGAACCATAGACAAATGCTACGTCCCAGCTCGCAGTCACGGAAGCCATCAGAGTCCATTGATGACTTTTTTTTTTTTAATGGCACATTCTTCTCACATTTGGACCTGTGTGTAGCTGTTGAAAGCCTTTTCCTGCTGTTGACTCTGAAAGCCACAGCCACACTGTGATCCCGCTGCACACTGAGGGAACCAGATCCACAGAGGATACATAGTCCGGATGCCAAAACGTGCTCTCAGTCTAAACATTCTCCCACTGGATACCAAGGAGGACGTATCTCTCAACTCTTAATGGCTGGCTATGAGGTTTAGGGCAAATCAGTTATATATATCCAAACCACTCACTTACTGGAGGAAGTAGTTATAGAAAGACAAGGATTTGACAGATGCTCTGTTTTGTGTCCAAGAATGAAACAACAATTGGAGTGATAACTGGGAACTTGGAGATATTTCCACTGGGTTTGAGGTGGAAAACGCTTTGTCTTGATGGGCTGTTGATGATCGTGAGTGGGTTACTGTAATCCGGGTGGTCAAGGATCTCAGCTGTCCCTCTTCTCTGAGCCATGCCAGCTGGATGCAGCGAGGCCCTTGGAGCCGTTGGGACCACAGGGACACGAGCCAGAAAGACGGAGAACTGGTGGCGGAAGAGGCCTGTTTAAGAACATCCATGGGATTAGCCACATCTTTGATAGTGGCGACTGAAGACAAAGCGAGCGGTAACTGAAGACTTTGGCAATGTTTTCATGTGTGGAACAAAAACAAAGGGAGTTGATGCAGTGTGAGATGAATGGGAAAAGAATATGAAGCTCAGTGGGATCCAAGGAGAATACTGGCAGAACTGAGTCACTGCCTCTATAATACTCTCACTTTGGATCCTAACCTACAGTTCTGCATCAGTATCTTTGGATGCCTCTGCAGATTACCTCAATTACAGCAGATTGTCCCATCTGGTGCCTCTAAAGGCCTCCAAAACCCACCACTGACTGTCATTGAATGCATGCTTGTGTGTACCAATGAGGATGTGCTTTTGCATGAGTGTTTATGATTCATGCTTACGCACACTGTTGTCCGTTTGTGAGGTTTTACATAGCTAATGATCGCCGTCTAGCTTATTCAAATATGTTTCTTTGTGCTCAACATGTGTTTCTATAATGCTTGCTTGTACTTTCACAATTGCTAATGTGTGTCTATTAGAGTAATTGGAGAATTCTGTCGACGCTGAATCGTCCATTTAAGCCAAGAACAGGAGCTTATACCATCAGCCAGTAAAGTGCTTTATAAAAAAGGAAGTAAAGGAAACACAAGATGCTTTATCTCCTTTTTTAAATATAGTTTGTTTATCATTACAGTCACCTGGAGGGAGACCCATTTTCCAAGTAAAAGGACCTTAGCTGATACACAAGTACACTCATCGTCTCTATATTATAACATATTCAAAGTTCTCTCCTGAAGAAAAGAATTACATGATTGTAATTTGTTACAATGTTTGTTGATTTCAATATTCTCCGGAAAGGCCATCAAGACGCTCATTTTGGATCCAGCTGTCTCATTAGCTCTGCCTTTGCTCTGCTCTGTCAGGTTGATAGACATTAGAAAGCTGTGCAGATAAAATTATTTTCAACAAGTAAGGACATCTGCAGACCAGAGATACATACAAGTAAATACAGGGGGAAAAAAATCAGGATGAGGCAGGGTGACACGTTTACATTTCCTAATGCAATAATAGACAAATGGACAAAGTGAAAGTGAGAGCATGTGAAAAACTGCAGGGTTTCATTATGGCAATCTGGCATCATATGAGAGGGAATATACATGGCAAAAAAACACTGAATTGCAATCAACCATTAATCATCCCATTGCGCAAAGCTCAGAGCATCAACACTGAGGCTGATTGGACGCAGACTCAAGAGTCAGTTAGTTTTTTTTTTCTTTTTTCAATGAAACAACACAATGTAAATGATTTTGCAAATCTCATTGGAGCAAATGACGAAAAGGGGTGACAATTTGCTAATAGCTCATTAATTATAGGGAAAACTTCCACACTGATGTTTTTGTTGTACAGCACAACTTTTGCAACATCGATCCAGCTGATTCTGTTGCAGTTTAAAAAATCTTGGGTTGTGTTGTAGTGTCAACAGGCAGAAATGGAAACTTGATGCAGACACCCTCCTTTGTGTCTTCATCTGGTCTTATTAGCCACTACATGCCCTCCCCTCATCCATCAGGCCCATATCACATGATGAAACCAAGCAGCCTGTGTCCATCTATCAGCACTGAATACCAGCAGCTAATGCAACACAAATAACCAAATACAAGCCTGACCTTGTTGTCTCTGCCAACAGTCCCTTTGCATTTCTGCGGTATTCATTTTCGTGTATGTTAACATGAGAGAACAGGAACAGTTTTAGTAATAACACAGCAAACCAAAAGAAATATAAACATAGTAGCATGGATGCCGCCTTGATCCCACAGACAAGCACAGGCTCAGTTTCAAGCATTTGTCTTTATTTGATCCAATTTGAAGCCATGTGAAAGCTGTGTTAGTAAACAGAGCCCTACTTGTAACCTCCCACAGGAGCAATCTGTGTCTGTGTGTGTGTGTGGGTGTGTGTGTGTGTGTGTGTGTGTGACATTTCCACTGAGGCCTTGATGGTGTGGAGCTTTATCAGCCCATCTCTTGGATTTAGCTTGTTTTTCCTCCCCTAGTTGTCTCAAGGGCCCTCCCAACTTCATCACTTATAGTGAGTTAGCTGGCCACCTGGTAGCTCAGTGTGTGTGTGTTGAGTTGTGTGTGTGCGTGTGTAAGAGTGTCTGTGTGAGTTGCCATGCCTGCACAGATGCACATTTGTGGGTGTCAGCAGGTGAAAAACAGATTTTAATGAGAGCAGAAAAGAAACAAAGACCTCTGCATTTCCACAACTGAAACATGAGGGCTTGTTGACTCCTTTGCACAATTTGACCTTTTCTTCTCCTAAGCAAACACTTAGTGGAAACTCCTCAACACAGTGGAAAGAAAACACAAACACACAGACACACAGACACACACACACACACACACACGCATGGACTAACAAGTGGAAAGTCCTTGTGTTTCCTAGATGAGTAATCAAGCCACAGGTTTAGGAGTAATGATACAAGTCTGCATCCTCACTGATAAGCCACAGCTCTTCTCCCAACATGCTCTGACCTTTCGGTTCACAAAGAGTGTCAGTGATCCTCTCAGATTTTGTGATGCTTTTTTTTCCAGCTTTTCCAAAAAATGTCTCTCCTAAAACAACAGAAATATTCCCTGATGCAACAGCGGAAGTTTGACTGAACCAACGCTGGACACGAATCTGTTAATTTCTTGCTTGTTTGGGCTCCAAAAGTGCCAAGTGTTTTATCTCAAATATGAATTGGTCAAGGTGAGGAAGAAGCATCCTGCAAACATTCTGAAACATTTTGAATCTGCATCATTTAGTGGTTCAAACTAACCACTGATTAGGTTTGACATTACAATACAAACAGATGCTGCACTTGAAAGCATCCAAAGGGGCAGAGACTAATGAGATCTGGGTCTTATTAAAATGCCAGAAACTGATACAGACAACACACCCGACCGTAGCACTAATGTGTCAGGTCAGCACAATGTATTTCTATTCGATCCACACTGTCTTTTCCGTTAGTATTAGGAATTTTACAGCTTTTAATCAGCATTCGGGATAAACGTTTGCCTTCTTTGTGTGCAAATGGTTCTTAATTCACAGCTGTCACATGCAGACCACAACTTAAAAGTCATACAGTTCATTGCATGGGTATGCAGGCAGACATACACACACACACACACACACACACACACACACACACACACACACACACACACACACACACACAAAACAGGCACACATTAGTGAAAGTGGTCGACTGCAGCCACTACAGCGTGTTTGTTTTTGTGCGGCTGGCCAATTCCGATGGGTGGACTTTCAAAGCCGTTTCTAATCTATTTGATTAGCTGAACCCAAGAACCTGGTCTGCAGACAAAGAGGTCTTTCACACATGCAGCCGCTGCTTACAGCTACATGTGATCTCAGGAATCTGCACGTCACAAAACAGTCTTCTGCATCCCACCTCCCTCCTTCTCGCTGTTTGTGTTTCCCTCTCTTGCCTCAACTGATAAGACCACAGAAGTTTTTCTGACTTGATAAGATCTGTCAGTGTCAATCACTGTGTTTTCTTTCCAAAATTTCTGCCAAATTATTATGAATCCACAACAGAGATATAGGAATTGCTTTAAAAACCGGCAATAAGTCAGGTAAAAGGGGTAAAATGATAAAGAATTTCTAATGTCAATCAATGAATCACAACTTGAGTGTCAAATATTAGCAAAGAGTTCAATACACTCCTCTCTTCACAGGCCTCCTCAAGGAATGGTTTATTGCAGGATTAGATATTTAGGGAATTTTTTGGCAATTAAGTATTGTACTCCCATAAATTTGGGTGGATCGCAATGCAATTTCAAAATAAAAGTTTGTTGTGCAATAAATCCACTCAAAACTTCCCATCCCCTTGACAGTAATTTGGGTTTTTTATTACAAATATTTTTAGTCATTAAGTCCATGCTGAGATAAAACCTGGTGGCTGAAAGTTATTTTTTGGGAAAACAAACTTTTTGCCAAACCAAACCTCATTTAGCTACTTTGCTGTATGCTTTGAGCCACCGTATCCTCTTGATTTGATGTTTACTTTGTTCCGTTTCCCTGAACACAAAACCTGGAAGATAGGGCCAGCTAGTCGGGAAACTAACAGAATACTCTGCACACCACACACACACACACACACACACACACACACACACACACACACACACAAAAACAATAATTAAAGCAGAAACTGGCCCCTTGGGTACTGAAAGTTTGTTGTTGAATACACCCTCTAAGTCTACCAAAATGATGGACCAACAAAAAAATCAGATCCAAACCAAAAGAAATCAAAATTAGGAGTCAGCAGAAAGAGAGGGGTCACAATATGATATGCAGTGGAGGATGGCTGAAAGAGTTTAAAATAAAGAAAAAAAGAAACTTCCAAAACACACTTAACACAATCAAACAGAAACACAAACAGTCAGCTAACAGTGCTGACTCCCTGAGGACACACAACCAGCTGAGCAGAGAAACACCAGCCTGCTTATATAACCTCAGTCGGGCTGATTGCCATCAGCTGAGGCAGAGAACATCACAGGTGCTCCAAATTGCCGTTGATAAGAAAGGTGAGTGAAGCCTGCAACCTGGAAGTCAGGATCCCTCTGTCCATAACAACTTGTGATCAAATTTAATCGTTAGCTGTAAAGAGGATAATGCCAACCTGCAGGGTAACAGATTATGGGCTGTAGACTTCCCTATCCAATGACAGTGGAGTCTGTACATTCAAGGCTCTGGACAAAATAACAAACATGCACAAGGACATGTAACAGGTGGTTTTCGGTTTTGGTAACACAAAAGTAATATAACAAGATGTTTTTACAATAGGTAATGCTATAACATGACAAGTTGCTTTTTATTCGAAGTATTCTTAAAATGTAACAAGTCACCATCAAAAGTACCATTACCCAACACTGCTCTTGGGTCTTAAATAGTAATGCTACATTAGCTTTATTTACCATTATTTACTATGACTGTGTTAGCTCAACACCTAGCATACTGTGAGTTTTAAGCCAGTCAGCCTGACATAATGTTTGAGGCTCGATGCTGGAACAAACACCTGCCTGACTCTTTATACCCAGACGATAGCTCTACTTTAGCCCCATGTGCACACATTCAGCAGTAGGAGATATGCAAAGCTTGACAGACCTGCGACATTGGGCAATGTAGCTGAGTTTAAGAAAATCTTGAGTTCGGTCCTTTGTCGTGGTGCCCATTAGTGCATTTTTGACACAGGTGTTTATGAGACTGTTTGATATGAGAAGTTACTGTTTTGGCTTGATGGAACAAATAGACTAATTTTGGTCCCATTCTTTATTACAGATAAAATTAAAAGAATACAGTATGGAAAAGAGAAATCGCTGTAATTGCTCGGATTCCTTTTCTCAAAGCCATCAAACAGTTCCCCAAATATTTGATAAAACGACCATAAACAAATCTGTTTTAGGTATGAAATAGACACAGCTGAAATGAATTCCTCCTCATTACTTTTATGTCAACATTTCATTAGCGGCTCCCATGTGCTGCCATCTCTGGTCCTGAAGCTGATCTGAGGAAAGTAATGGAAGGACCATCTGGTTTGACAGGGCCTCTTACATCAAATGTCTTCTGTTTAAAGACCACGGGAGGACCGACGTGGTCACACTCACGTGAATACCACCACCTAGTTGAACCCCAAACACATGATTCCATGAGCGAAGTATGCATTGTTGTAAAAGTGGTGGTGATCAAAAAGCCTCAGAGGAACCTTAAAACGTGCAGTGTGAATAGCTGCGAGCGAGTGTTCCTCCTTTTAGCTTTTCTTAAGCAACACTGGATCAAAGTTTTAACAAGTCCCGCAAGTTCACTACTCATCCTCTCAGAGCTCCACCAAAGACCTCAGCTTTAAGATTGCAAACAGGAAAAAACGTCAGTAAAGGGTGAACATCGTGTATTTTGTTTTCATGGCTTCCATCTGGAGCTGAAAGGTAATTTTTTTTAAACACTGTAACCCAGCAGGAGTTACTCTTCCCTTTCTTTGTGGCTG
Source organism: Ctenochaetus striatus (assembly GCA_034780835.1). Taxonomy (NCBI): domain Eukaryota; kingdom Metazoa; phylum Chordata; class Actinopteri; order Acanthuriformes; family Acanthuridae; genus Ctenochaetus; species Ctenochaetus striatus. The sequence continues at coordinate 12,821,775 of JAUZTA010000003.1, forward strand.
TCATGTGACTTCTTGCTGGCCTTTAAGAACATGGGAAAGCACAGATCCTTTTTAGGGCCATATTCACTAGTTTTGACACCACATATGTCCTTCTTCTACACACACACACACACAGGTATGCACAAATATACACACTCATACACGAAAACACAACTGCCATCTCTAGTGAAAAACACTGTGAGACAAACGTTTTATTATGACTGCTGTGATAAATTAAACAAAAGTATGTCAAAACATTTAATGAAATGTGCATTAGGTATCATCCCCAGGAGACCAATTTAAAGGTTTGTTACACAATTTAATAGATTATTCCAGACAAAAGCACATGGGAACAGGGCCTGCTTACCAGGTTGTGCAGCATATGCGGGAGTTTTACGCGGCACAGAGGAGCAGCAGCTGGGTTGCAAAGGGAGCGTCAGAGTGACCGGAGTCCAGGAGCAGGCGGTCTCATGGGAGACACCGTGGCAGCAGCAGCTAATGAAATGTTTTCCCAAAGATGATGGGAGCAAAAACTCAAATGATATTACTTTCATTTTCTGCCCCGTCTGAGCCAAAACAACGCACAAAGCAATACGTGGTTAATCAAAGACGGAGGAAAGTATCTTTAATGGGCGGGAGAACAAACAAAAGTTGTTTTGTGGGGGTTTTTTGCCTGAACGTGTGCCTTTCTGTGTGGTAATATCCATGATTGATTGTTATTTCAAAATACACTGGAGTTAAATAAACACAATCCACACATTATATTTCTTGTTCATGAAAGATGTTTGGCACGGGGAAGTACACAACAATGACTGCTGCTTATCTGCAATACTGTGTTTTGTGTTTCATTTGCGCTAAGCTGAAACAGATAAACCATAAAGTCGACAGTGTGACAGACTAGCAGAGCTATCCAGCTTTGGCAGGTACCCTCAACTCGCTTTCTCTCTTTTCCCCCTCACTCACTCTCTCCCTCTCGCGGCCTGCTCCCCTGGCCAGCTGTGAGTCCGTCCAGCCAGTCAGCGTGAGACATCTGGGATGCATTGGACCCGTGAGAGAGGAGGGGGGGGGGGCAGCTGGAACCTATCAGAGCCCAGGAGATCAGCAGATCTGTTCAGTGTGCATGGGATCTGACCTGTCCTGAGCCCTAAACTCATCCACTGTCACACACAGGAATGATGCCAAGGTAAGAGGGAGGGGCGGTTAAGATGTGTGTTTGGAAAGTGATAAATTGTTCACTTGTGTGCTCTGTGTTTTGACGGATTGCACCAGCCTTTATGTACAGGTCCAAGACCAGAGTGGTGTGTTTGATTGAGATTATGCAGGTTTGAGCCTATGTAGTTGTACTGTCTTTTATTGAGTCTCATGGTCCAGTGAGTAGGATTTAGTGGTGAAGGTTGCAATTTGCAGCTGTGTACTCCTTGCCTCACTTTTCCCTGCCTGGCTAAAGGAGATCTCACAGTGTAAAGGTCATCACAGGTCCAATTATTTCTGTCGAAGCCCAAAAAACTGCTTGAGGGCCGCTGTTTAGCTTGCTCAGTAGCGCGCGCGGCCTATATATGGAAGGCTCCGTCCTCCGTGCAGTGGTCGTGAGTTTGATTCCAACTCCGACCCTTTGCTGCAAGTCACTACCCACTCTTTCTCCCTGTTTCCTGTCCAATCTCGCAGCTGTTCTATCATTAAAGGCAAAAAGCCTGAAAAAATATCTTAAAAAAAAAAAAAAAAA